>CM043015.1:155622264-155880144 GCA_023690525.1 Holotrichia oblita | reverse complement strand
TACCACTGCCCATGCCATTTCAATAAAGAGATCGTGTTGCTCTGGGTGCAGATGAAGATTGTACTAGTACTACGGAAATTACCAAATATTAGAAGTTGATTTTTCATCAAGCCGTCTTTATTAAAATCGATTTTTTCTCAAACCGACTATTGAAATCGATTAACCGGTTAATCTCGATATTTGAGATCGGTTTTAAAATCAGTTTTTAAAGTATCGATTTTAAAACCGATTTTTTTGATTACAATTTCCGTTTTCATAGAGATTAATCGGCATACACAATGAATATTCTACTCTAATCATCTACCAAGTTTATACTGTTACAGTAATATTATTTTCAACCATTTTTCAGTGTGTTTTGTAATAACTAGATAATTACCTTAATTTTCTGTAAATATTTTCATATCCCAAATTATAATTTAAACATTTATTAGTGAATAATCATAAGTGTATAGCGTTTTATAGTACAAAATAGATTATTATTACCCGCAATATTCTTTATTCTCAAAATATTTCTGAACATAGTGTTACATTCCTTTTAATTCACGTGTAATAAAGCTCTGCAGTGAGACGAAGAAATCGAAATGTTTGTTACAGAAACCAATTACATTTTTTGCAAGTGTCATCGACCAATACACCAAACACTATAAAAGTTGTAGTTATAGGTGTGACAAGCACTTGAGTTTATGAAGCCATTACAACCTCACTCGCTACAACGAAAAATAATAGATTTAAATTATATGTGCACAACACTAAAATGCTTCTCCACATGCATATATTTGCCGTTATCAAAATGCCTGCAAGACTTCCAAGAAAACAAGCTTACATATTTTACGAAATAACTTTCTAAGAAGACTAATCAGAAAACAACTTGATGCAAGAAACAAGAGAGACATACCTTTTATGATGTTAATTTTTCTTCATTTTTCGATATAACAAAGATATTTACTTTCATTAAGATATGTTTTATAAATTTGGTATTCTATTACCAATATTTAGCACCCTATAAAGAATCTAAAATAGACCTATCAAATCTTAGGAAATGGAAACGTGTTAGTTACTTATTTTGTGCTTACTTTGACTCTAGTTAACTTTAAGAATTAAATGCCAAACGGATCTAAGTAACAAATGATATTAATATTAGTCACTTGACTTAATCTCATCGATTATATGACTTAAGAATGAACATTCTTCTATACCTACATATCTGTTAACCAACGCTATTGTAAATACACAATAATCATTTATTATCCTTAAGAAGAAATAATAGTGAAAACATTTTAAGCTTCTTTTTTAATTACAGGTACAATTCGCAAAAATGAGCGTGATAATACGCTTGCAGAATTTACCATGGTCAGCAAATGCGCTAGATATTCGCCAGTACTTTCACGGATTGAGTATACCGGAAGGCGGAGTACATATTGTGGGCGGTGAACTCGGAGATGCTTTTATTGCATTTAGGTATAATTACAGTTATTTTATGTATAACTTACAGAAAAGAAAGCGTATTGTTAAATAATTCATGTCTTTTCTCTATTTTATAGTACGGATGAAGATGCTCGGCAAGCATTCAATTTAAATAATGGAAAAATTAAGGGAATTCAAATCAAACTCATGCTCAGTTCCCGTACAGAAATGCAAAAAGTCATCGAAGCTGCAAGAAACCATTCTTTAGCCGCGTTTATGCCGACACCAACTCCAATCCCTGCTCCGGTTACTCTATTCTGCCTCCTGTTATACCTCCTGCGGTACCAGAAATTAAAAAGCAAGAGAAGGAAATCAATAATAAGGACCAAAAGCTTGACAAGAGAGATAAACGCCGGTCCAGATCACGTTCTCGCGATAGAAAAGATCGTTCTCGCGATAGGGATAGACGCGACAGAAGGCGACGAGAGCGTAGCCGTACACGATCAAGAGAACGACGTGAGCGTAGACGAAGAGAACGCAGTCGTAGTAGAGATAGAACAAGATCAAAAGAACGAGATAGGAGAAGTAAAGATAGACGCACTCCAGAAAAGCCAGACCTTCAACAACCTAAAGAACAAAAAATTGTCTGGGAAGCACCGCAACCAACACCTGAAGCAATACCTAACATACCGGCAAATCTTGTTGGTACTTATGCAACTTTATTAGCTAGCAATATAGCCAATAATCCTACTACTCTTCTGGATCCACAAAATGGGTTTCAAAAACAGTTTGTTCCGAGATGGAACACAAATACTAATGAGTCGCAAAATTCCTTCCAAAGACCTAGATTCCTTCCTGATGATAGATTTAATGACCAAAATCAAAATCAAGGACGAGGTCGACTTCTCAATCAATTTAATGAAAATCGTGGCGGACAAAATTTCAATACTCGTCCACAGCAAAGTCTCAATAATAGGATGGACAATAATTCTAATTCGAGATTTAATGATAGGCAACCTGTCAAAGAAAGCACTAACTGTTGCATTCAGTTACAGCCTTATTACGGTGGTTTTGGCGAAGTACGAAGATTTTTCCAAGGCATTTTTATTAGTAATACGGGTATTAAGTTTGTCAATGATGAATTTGGAAAACGAACCGGCGTTGTTTATGTGAGATTCGCATATCCTGAAGGTAAAGATGAAGCATTGCAACGTGACGGTAATTTGCTTAAAGGTCAGGAGGTCGAAGTTAATCATTTGGACGATGTTATATTTGAAGAAACTGTAGATCGCTTTCAACGTCACAGTGATAATTTTTCTGAAGAAGACTCTGAAGATTCCAGATTTAATAAAGGAAAGAATATCACGAAATATTTTAATAAAAACAGTCAAACTCCGCCAACTCCTAAAGTGTTCTCAAGTCTTGTAGTAGAAGATTTACCAACCTACGCTAAGGAACAAGATATTCTCAAAATGTTTTCCGATTACTCATTGACCTCTATAATACTATTAAATAAGCCACGAAAAGTTCATGTTGCTTATGTTCAATTCAACAATTTAGAAGACGCAAAAGGCACTTCAAGAAACTCATAAGCACGTTGTTGATGGTAAATTAGTGACAGTAAAACCATGTAGAGATGAAATATTCGAAAACATTCAACGTGAACAAAGTGAAATAATTGATAGCTCAATGGAAAAGCAAAACAACTTCAAAAATTCAAACGCTTTGCTATTAACCCGACTTCCATTGAAAACAACTGAAAGCGATATAACTGATTTCTTTTCGGATATTGGTATTACTCCAAACAAAATTCATTTAATGAGCAGTAGCATGGGATTTATTGGAGAAGCATTTTGCGAATTTAATTCAACTGATGAAGCCAGAGCAGCGTTAGACAAAAACGGTACACCTTTAGGTACATCAGTAGTTAACGTGAAATCAGTTGATCGGTCTGAAATGGAGAATACCTTGGGTATGAATATAATTGAAGATTCACCTCCATCAAATATGAATCTACGAACGAACATTATGCCATTGATGAGTCAACAACAGAGACCGTTTTTTCCACGAAGTAATTTTTATGCCAGGTCCGAGAGGGCCAAGTTTTATGGGACCTCGTCAGAGGCGGTTTCCACCTCAGCATCAAAACGGTTCAGATGATACGTTTGGTCCACCTGGTTGTACGGTGCTTATGGAAAACGTACCGTACAAAGCAACTGTTGAAGAAATATTGCAGTTTTTCGAAGGATACGATATTCCTGCGGATAATATACTAAGACGATATAATCCTAACGGAAAGCCATCCGGCGAAAGTAAAGTGATATTTAAGAGCTCAGATGATGCATATCAAGCAGTCCATGAAAAGCAGGAACAAAAAATAAGGGATCGAACGGTGTATCTCAGTCTTTGTTAAGTTTCTTAAAAATGGCAATATTTTTTGTTGTGTATATAATAGTACAAACTACTTGTGTGTGTCTGTTATTTTATATATGAAGTGTAATTGCGTGATTTTCTGATATTTAGTTGCATACAGTTTTTAATTATTATAAAATTCTTTATAAGAATTTTTAATTTACAAACATTCATGTTATATATAGATGCTAATGAACTGGAAACAGAGTAACACAGAAAGATTATACCTTTAACAACATGAAATATTTATTAGAATTTATTGCCTTTGTTGATACATAGTTTGAATTGTATGTAATACAAAATTAGAGTTTTCTTTTAAACACATTTTACAGAAAAGTGTTTTTTTTTGTTATTTATTCGATCTATCATTTAAGTTTGAACTTACCAAAATTTTATATTGCATCTTATATAATGTGGTAAGTATAAATGATGTGCGTGAAAGCGAACGTGTACGTGGGCGTAATTGATGTTAAAATTAGGATACTTGTATAATAGTTTTCTAAATATATTAATATTTTAAAACTATGTTCGTTTTTTATTTATCAAAATTTAACACGTAGTACGAGTACGTATTAGATAGACAAAGAGACATCTACACTGGATATCCAGAACATCGTTACATATAGGTAGAGGATACATTATATTAGATACCAATGTCCGCGTAATATGCAATCCAGTTGATGGAGATTTCCATGTGAGATGATATATATCCATAGACATACTTCCAGTTAATAGCACATCTCTTAGATATTTTTCTTTTGCTAGCTAGTATATCCAACCAATATTCATAAAAATTCCCTTTTAGCCATTCTGTGGATCTTGGTTAGTATTGAAAATGCTGTTCTACTTTTCAAGATTTATTAAAATATACTAGCATATACAGGGTGTCTTAGCGAGACCGTTCATTAGAAGTTTATGGGGGTTTTTAAGCTTTATAAATACCTTTAGTTTTTCAATATGACTCGGGCGTGTGTAATTGCTATAGAGGACATTTAGTCGAAAAATCGGAGAACACTCGATTTTTGGGATATTAATTTAAAATTCGTAATATGCTTAAATAACATATGTTGAAGTATATTTTAGAGGCTGTGTACATTGTGTGGTTACTTTACTCTAGTACGTTAACTCTTAGAAAGTTTCAAGACCTATAACTTTTGTTTTAATGGCACGTCCCATATTTTATTGCTTAATCGTCTTCGGCATCCAACTTTACATCTTTTATGGCCTACATGTCCTGTATCCAAAATGGATATAGTTTAAGAGATAATTAGTTTTTTTTTTTGGAAAATACACATATAACTCGTCGACACTTATTCAATATGTGCCATAGAAAATAAGAAATTTATTGTCAAAGTCTAACGTCAAAATCAGACTTCGCCGTTTGGTGCTTGTGAATGAATTATCCGTTAAATGCCTTTACATTATTGCTATAAAGAGTTAAAATGGATAAGAAAAAAGAAAACAATATTATTATGTCACAATATTATACAACAATGTCACATATATGTCAATTTAATTTTAAGCCAAAAGAAGAAAGAAAGAAAAAATAATTGTAACAAAAATATTACGAACACTGCAATACGTAATAATTGAAATATTTATCAATAATATATCCCATTAATAATTATCTATACAAAAAAAAGCATACCTATTTGTATTTCTACCGCTGGCAAGGCGTGACCAATTTTTTTTTCTATCTATAATTTCTTTGTGCGAATTACTGCAAACTTATTTTCACCTATCGTCGTCCTAAAATTGTAATCTGTTTTCCATCAGTGATAATTAAACGACAAATGTATACAGAACATTTAGAGCGACTAAGGCCTGCTACGGAATTAACGCATTGGCAAGCATGCTATTCCGTATGTTTTTTTTTAATATTACTGTCTCAAATTACATATGTAACATAGACATTGTCAATAATACCTAAGACAGATTGAAGCTACACATTTTAAATTAGTAAAATCAAAATACATCTGTTCTATAAATAAGAATATTAAAATCAATTACATTAGGGAATTAAAATTTCTAAACCATTTACGGAACTCTCCGAGCCAAGTATTCGTCAGCATTGTAAAAACAGTGAGTCTGAATATATGTTATGACCTCACAAGACTTTTAAATGAGTAAAAGGTAGTTGCATTTCTTATTTCGGCGGGTAAAGCATTAAATAAATGATGCAAGTATAATTCGGACTATGCTCATAGAGGCTAGTCCTGTGGAGAGGTACATTTAACTGGTTCCTACACCGTGTCAGCATATTATTGTATATGTCTGAATTTTTTACGAATTTAGTTTCATTTCGCTTATAAAATATTAATATTTCATACAAGTACAGCGACCATAAGGGCAGAATTCTTAGTGCCTTAAATATGGGACGACAAGAATCTCGAGCTGGTACCCCCACCATGCATCTTAGAATTTTTTTCTGATATATAAGAAGTCGATTAACGGACCTTGCACGTCCCCAAAAAATTATTCCATAACGAAGCCTGGACTCTACATAGGAGAAGTAAAATATTCGTATCTATGTTTACAGTGGTCTTTAAATTTCTCATACCAAAATATGCAGAAGATAATTTCTTCAGGAGCATAGAGCAATGCTGCTCGAAGCGAAGGTGAGAATCCACAAATAATCCCAAAAATTTAACATGATCGCTCTCAGGAATAGGTTTACCTTTGTATTTAATATAAGGGCTGCTATTTGTATTTGTTGCTATCCGAAACTGCAACACGCCTGTTTTCTCTGCATTTAGCACGAGACTATTATTGTTACACCATACAGACATATTGGAGAGAACTGTATTTGCTTCAACAGATACTAACTCAGTAGAAGTGTTAGTAACAATACAATTAGTGTCATCAGCATACAGTGACAACACGCATGGGGAAAGTGATAAATTTAAATCGTTTACATACAAAACGAAGAGCGTACGTCCAATAATAGACCCTGTGGTACACCACAAGAAGTACTTATACCGGAAGAATAATATTCACGAGTCAAACCTTCAAAACAACCATGAATGGCTACGTATGACTGCCTGTTGATAAGATATGATTTGAACAAGTCAAAAGGAGTACCACGTATCCCATTTTTGACAACAAAATATCATAATTCACTGTATCGAATGCTTTACTCAGATCGAAAAACAAGCCAATTACACTGTTTCCTTTGTCCATCTCTCGATATATATGATCCAGGCCATGATATATAGCATCGGAAGTTGATCTCGCCTGCACATATCCAAACTGATGTTCTGAAATAATGTTCCTATCCCTAAGATAATTAACAAGTCTGTTATTAATAATTTTTTCAAAAATGTTTGCAATTGCATTTTGAATAGCAATAGGTCTGTAATTGTTGGCATGGAACTTGTTTCCCTTCTTATATACCGGTATTACCTTGCTAATTTTTAATTTCTCCGGGAAGATACCCGTTACAAGACAATTGTTAATTATATCAACTAGTGGTCTAGATATATATGGTGCGACAGACAGAACGAAGCAAGGCACACCGTCCATACCAGAAGAATGCTTATTACCTGTCTCAAATAAAATACGCTCAATTTCATTTTCATCGGTAGGATTAAGGTAGAATCCCCCACTAACTGATGGTAAAGAAAGAAAAAAAATGGATCCATACATTATTAATTTCAAGGAAAATAATATTAGAAACATTGTAGAAGATGATATGTCACAGCTACAACATAAAATTGACAGCTATGCGCTAAGTTTAAAAATCTATCATATGAATATCAGAAGCTTGAACAAAAATTTAGATCTGTTCAAAATTTTACTTGAACAAATAAATATTCAGTATGACATCATTATTTTGACGGAAACATGGCAAATTGATGATACTTCCCTTTTTAATATAGGTGGATATGATATAATATATAACGGAGGTAACATTAACCAAAATGATGGAGTAGTAATGTATATTAAAACTAATCTTAAATATAACTATAATATTGCGTTAATAGGTCCTATGAAAGTAATAGAACTATTTACAAAACTCGATGATAAATGTGTTAAATTTGTTGCTATATATAGACCACCTTCCCTGTCTACAATGGATTTTCTGGAAACACTGGCAGTATATTTGGATAAATCTGAAAGTAAGAAAGCTAGTAATCAAGTAATACTAGGTGATATCAACATAAATATACTAGAAAATACTGATGCCACAAACATGTACCTGAACGTCATGAGCTCTTTCGGCTTCGATTCGTATATCAACAGTGCCACAAGAGTTCATGGAGATACACAAACATGTCTTGATCATATCTTCATTAAAAGCCGAGACGAGATCCATTATACACCCATAGTTCTGAAGACCGATATAACGGATCATTACTCTACAATGTTACATATATATATAGGGAGTAAAGGACGTTCTACTCTTAGAGACAATACAAAAAGATATTTGGACAAGAACAAATTACTGAGAAGAATAAGTAATGAAAGTTGGAACGCGGTCTACTTGTCTGACAATGTGAATGAAGCAACTGAAACACTTGTAAATATTGTTAAAGCACACGTATGTTCTTGTACAAATATGATAAAAATTAAGAGAAAGGAAATTAAGAGAACGCCTTGGATAAACAGTAAGCTGATAAATTTAGTAAACCAGAAATATAAACTATATAAAGATATGAAAAACCATCCATCGGAGGAAAATATTCAAAAATATAAAACTTTTAGAAATCAACTTAACGATGAGATTAAGCGTGTAAAGAAACTTTATTATCAAAATGAAATACAAAAAACAAAAGATAACTCAACAGCTCTGTGGAGAGTTATTAAAAATATCTCAAATAAACAAGGCACAGCAGAGATTCAGGAAATACAAGACGATAATGGAAGCACATTGCAGAATTCACAGTCTATTGCAGAAGGATTCCTAAACTACTTTAACAAATTAGGTAAAAAATTAGCAAGTAAAATAAAACCTGACAAAACAAAAAAATTCTATAAAACTTATATCCCAGGATCACTAGTCCTAGAGGAAACGAATTCAACAGAAGTATTTAATACAATAATGACACTCAAATGTGGTAAGTCTCCTGGTACTGACAATATAACAGCGGAGGTAATTAAACTCATTGCAAATGAACTCGCGCATCCACTAACTTTTATATGCAACTGGTCCTTTAGAACTGGACAATTTCCAATAGCTTTTAAACAGTCAGTAATAGTACCCATTTACAAAAGCGGTGAGCATTCCGCACTTGCAAATTATCGACCAATATCATTGACATCGACGTTATCAAAAATAATAGAAAAAATAATGAAAAAACGCGTTGACTCTTACCTCGATAAAATTAGAGTACTCTCGGACCTACAATTTGGATTTAGATGCCAAAAATCAACGCAGGACGCCATTAATGCCGTTGTAAACCATATTACTACAGCTATTGATAACAACTCTCCATGCTTGGCTATATTTGTAGATCTCGCAAAAGCCTTTGATACGGTGCAACAGGAGGAGTTGCTTGATGTATTGGACAGATACGGCTTTCGTGGACATGTACTCGATTGGTTTAGATCATATCTTACACAAAGAAGACAGTGTGTTAGAGTAAATGGTAAAGAAAGCAAGTACCTTGAAACTGAATATGGTATTGCCCAAGGTACAATATTAGGACCAATTCTATTCAATTTATATCTTTGTGAGTTGCATAAACAACAGGCAGACAGATATATTGTAAGCTTCGCCGACGACACAGTTGTGTTGTACACTGCTGATACTTGGTCAGACCTAAAATATAAAGCAGAAAA
The DNA here is from genome assembly GCA_023690525.1 of Holotrichia oblita. Taxonomy (NCBI): domain Eukaryota; kingdom Metazoa; phylum Arthropoda; class Insecta; order Coleoptera; family Scarabaeidae; genus Holotrichia; species Holotrichia oblita. The sequence goes on along the minus strand of CM043015.1, from coordinate 155,870,547 downwards.
TGACTTTGCGAATGTGGTAGAATGGTTTAAGACACGACTACTTACCATAAACTATAAAAAAACACACTGGATCGCTTTTACCTCGTACTCCAATTACCTACCTAAATATTACGAATTAAAGATAAAAGATAGTTTAGATAATATGATAATAAAGAGAACAAACTGCACCAAATACTTGGGAATGAATATAGATGCACATCTAAGATGGGATATACACACTAATCAGGTAGTAAAAAAACTGAGATTTCTAGCATATAAGATAACAAAGTATATAGAATTGTTCGAAATATATCAACTAAAGATAATATATAATGTACTGATAGAACCACATTTACTTTATGGGATAACTATCTGGGGGGCGACAGCTAGCGTTTACATCCAGCCGCTGGAAAGAATACAGAAGTTGATCCTTAAAAAAATATATAATAAGCCATACGCTTATCCAACCACGTTGTTGTATGAGGAGACAAAAATATTTGACATTCGCCAACTATATTTCTACAAGATAGCTTTGTACCAACACGTAAATAGAAGAAAACTCACTCCGATTAAACATTTATATGGCACACGCAGTAAAAGTGATAATTTGAGCAAGGTACCACAACCTCATAAAAATGTTATGCTGAGATCGTGTCTCTTCATGGCACCTCGTTTGTATAATCTAATACCATATGAGTTACGGCAGATTAGTACCAATCATAAGTTTAAAACAGAGCTTAAAGAATGGATCCGTAACACCAACCGGTTAAAAATACATCAACATCTCTCTGTTAATTAATTAATTGCAGAACACAAGAAGCATACCTATGTATTATTTTTTTTGTTTTTTCTTATTTTGTGTCTCTCCTTCATTGTTTGTTTAGATTAAGCTAAATTGTTATTAAGAATATTGTAGCGTCTATTATAATTAGTATTAACGTCATCATCCACGAACAAGGTATTACCTTCTGTGGATTACTATATTTATTCTATCTGTAGGATATATTGTATACTATGTTTTACACAGCTGTACTTGAAGTAGAATAAATATTATTATTATTATTATTATTATTATTTCCTGTCCAACATCAACAGTTGCTGTCATAATATTGCTAAAATTATAGAAAGTTTCGGCAAACATTTTACAAAGTGAGTGAGGATTAGTTATGACATTACCACCTCCATCATGCAGAGTTAAAAACTTAGAATCGTTATTCGATGAATTAGTTATTTGATTAATCACATTTCAAGCAGTCTTACTCTTGTTACTGGAATTAATATTTTTATTTTCGTAGAATGATTTTTTCGTTTTATTTACGAGATCTTTATACTCTTGCTTTTTAGCATTATAAGCATTTAGAAGAACAAGATGTTTATTTGTCTTGTATAACTTATAAAGGTCGCGGAGTTGCTCAGCCTTACAAGCCAATTCGGCGGTATACCAGTCAATATTTCGCTTATGAAGAATTTTGAACTTTTTTAGTGGAAATGCAGAATTAAAGTAATAGAAGAATGTATTGTAAAAGACATCATATTTACTCTCATTAGAACATAGTACATCATTCCAATCCTCAGCAGCTAATAGTGACTGAAACTGCAACACAGTAGCGTCAGTAAAACAACGCCTATATTCCATTAATGAATCAGTTTCAATTCTCAATTTCAAGCAGTTGGAAGTGATGATCAGAGAGAAAGCATTCCTCAGATGTACAAATAAGTTTATCGTTTAGGTTGTTCCCAAAGATATTATCAATTAATGTAGATGAGATGGGGGAAACTCTTGTTGGATTCAATACATAGGGTGTGAGATTGAAGCAATCAAAGACACTGATTACGCTGTTAGTCGGTTCCGTTTTCTCCAAAAAATTGACATTAAAGTCGCCGCAAGTAATTTGAGTTTGACCTAGTTAAATTTCCAGAAGGCGATCTGTACAAACACACGACACAATACTTATCTGCACCTTTAGTAACTGTAGCACAAGTACATATATTCAAAATGTCTTTCCATCGCCTGAACAGAGCAGCATAAAGTACTTGCATCAATACCATGGCGAACATAAATCGCTACACCGCCACCTTTAAGGATTTCCCGAGCATAAAAATTAATTAATTTATAATTACTAATTGAAATAGTTTGAATCTCGGCATCTGTTAACCAATGTTCAGTTAAGCATAAAATATTTGGAAAATCTTTTGCAGCCAATAATGCCTCAAGATGGGGAACCTTATTTCTTAGACTACAAACATTGAGATGAAATATCTTAAACTTGACTATGGAGTTTCCGGATTTGGTATTTGATTCAGAAAATTTGATTGGACTTTATGTTGTGGGTTCATAGTATGTACAAGATCAATCCTTATAATATTATCAAAATTCACCGTTTGTTTTACAACCGCCCCATTCTAGATCTATTTCTTTTCTAGCTCGGCCTAGTCGCTCTAAATGTTCTGTATACCGGGCGCGCGCGCACGACCTGCTGATACGTTTCGTGTAAGATGAAAAAGAACTGGCTGCTCTTCGGTTCTCGGGTTCTCTGCCGTGTAGAAAGGTTGTGGTACTTGACGTTTCGGTCATCTTGTCGTGATCTTCTTCAGAAGTGAAGTGGGGGAAAAAGAACTGCCAAGAGACGTCCGTTAGTTAACACAGGAAACGTATATCGGTACTGTTCGCTTGGACAAATGCATTCATTGTATCTCTTTATCTAACATATTAAAATCCTATGCCTGCTCTAATACATTGAAGATCCTATCAACAGATCGAAGTGCTCAAGCACGACAGAATACAGTCATTTGTGATAGCAACATACTTGCGCCTGCGTACGTGCATATTAGACTCAGTTATCAAGGTGTTGCGCTTCCCAGTTACAGTCGGCCACACATTGCTAATGCATCTATCGGCAGCTCGAACGTGCGCACTCTGTATACCGGTCATTTAGAACGACTAAGGCGAACTAGAAAAGATATAGATCTAGAGTGGGACGGTTGTAAAACATATACCTACGGAATTAACGCATTGGCCAGCGTGCTATGCCGTATATGTTTTACAACCGCCCACTCTACATCTATCTCTTTTCTAGCTCGACTTGCTTCCTCTAAAGGATCGGTGTATTGGGAATGTCCGAGGAAAGATTAATATACTAATTATAACTTTTCAGGCAGAGCTGTGAACTTTATGAGGTAGATAATTGTTAACAATTATTACATCGATAATACAGTATAGCAATTAATACAAAAATACTTGTTCGACTAATTTTTCCTACTATCAACAACATACCGGGATATTATTTGCAATCTGTGGATAGCATTCTGGGCGACTAGAAATAGGACGGACTTCAACTGTAACAGGCGGATGATTTGTCCCCCTCACCTCGCAGTAATATGACTAAGGGCTTCGTTGAATTGATTGAAATTGAAAAGATCGATATGTGGATAGCATTTTCTAGTACACTAGAACCTCGTTTATATTCGCGCTCACTTATATCAACCTCCATTTATATCCATAGGGGTGAAGACCAAATCGGAGGTTTTGAAACTATATAAGTAAGGTTTACACGACATTTCAGTAGATGTCTCACATATCAAATTACAGAGCGCATGCGTGAATTCTAAGACGGGATTGGAGCTGAATTTCACCTGTTTATTCACCGTTTATTTTACGTGTATATTATCCTTAAAAATTTTAATGTTTTTATTTTGTTCCTTCCAGCAATCAATATGGTACACGTCTGTTGTGTTCGTGGTTGTGAAGATAAACAATCTACACCTCACAGATTTCCCAAACCCTCTCTATACAATACATGGCTCACCCTTGCTGGTAATAAAACTTTACTTACTTGTTTTTTGAAATACAAAAGACCCGGCAATTATTAGGTGTAAATTAGGTTTCCGTCAAATTGTCTAATTTTTTGATATATTACTCGGTACATCCTCCCGACAAAAGTCCCAAAGACTCGAAATTTTGAGCTACTGACCTTTAAAGTTAAACGTCTTGCCTATGTAATAATTTACATTCGAGTAGTGGGATCTGTGGATTAATACTCGTTAACATGTTGAATATTTCTCACCCTATCAAGGATGGTAGTAGGAAGAATGACTATGAGAGATATTCATCCTCCCTTACTCTAGCGGTAGAAAGGGGGTGGCATTTTGTATATAAAAAAATCATTTCTAATAGTTGCTTTTGAGCTTACGCGGATGTCACCCCGTTTCTACCCCTAAATCAATTATTATAAGTGAACAAATAGCAATTATTGGAAAAGTAAATCGAAAATTTTGCAAAACCTATAAGTTCTTAATTGATTGTCCTTGATAGATATGTACTGGATATCCAAACAACGTCTTTCATGGCGTGGATATTATAAGGATCTTCTAAATGTCTATTATACTTTCAGTGAATATTATGTGCTGTGGGTTACCTTGTATGTAGAACCCAACTGCATGAATCTTCACGAAATTTGGGAAGTAGAACTACGAATAAATTTGATAAAGCAGAAATAAAGTTTTAACCCTTAATTTGGCAAAAGTATATCCAGCTAATTCACTATGAAGAAAATGCTATACTTGGTTTTTTTATATCCGTTAGAGCTCATTTATGCAAGAAAAGTAACAATCAGACAATGCCAAAACATTTACAAGTTGTATCTTATATAGGATACATTGCGAAATAATAAAGGATGTGTATCTAATATATTTTGTAACTTGTGAGATACAATGCCAATAAATTATTAACAATAACTCTATATTCTAAATGTCTATATTTGCAATAAATAAGAAAAATAAACGTAAAATGTGCTAAAAAGTATACAGTAAAACAAATAATATTTATTGTTGTAAGAGGTTTGGAAGCAGTTACGATTTTTTACCAAACACAGCCTTGCATCGCATTTGTTATAGATCCAGTGAGTTTCACCGAACTTATATAGTCGACATCGACCTTTTGTGGAACATATTGGAAAATGATTCACTTTATCAGAACATACATCGGGTGGTGATCTAGGAGCTATCACTCGTTTGATTTTTCTCGAATTATTTATAACTTCAGCAGAGTCTTGTTTTCTTATTCTGTCTTTTAACTTCAAGCGACCGAGTATCTAAATTCCTTCAAAGACAGTTCTTTATCTTCAGTGGCCAGCAATTGTCTATCGCGTCGATACAGCAACCAAATATTGTTTAGGCATATATCTATCATTTGTGCAAATATTGATAGATACCAACGACATGTCTTAAGTGGAATCCTGTATAAAGAGCGAGTCAACGAGCATGTCAATTAGATCCACTCCTCCCATATGAGCATTGTACTGTTTGACTACATTGGGACGGGGAATATCAACTTTATTTTTTCTGATTTTTCATACCTTCTACCGGTAGTAACCGGTGACTTATGAGCTAGGTTTAGCATACTACTTCACGATTGTAATTTTATTTTTGTTGTCACTACTTGTGCGACAAAAAGATTACAAAACTGCAATTTGGATAAAGATAAAGTATTGAAAAAGAAAAGCCGGTCTCTTCTTCTATGAGATACACAACAAATATAGTCGCTGTTCTTGAAAATTTGGCGATAAGTACGAGGGCTATCCAGAAAGTAGATTACGTTTTCGTCTGTTTCCGCTAGGGGCGGGGCTAGCGCGGCCATCTTGGGGTCAGAGCGTTGCGCAGCTCAGTCGGCATCTAGCCGTGCTAGTGAGAGGTTCGTGCTGTGCTCCGTTCAGAAACTGTGACGGTTTGAAATGTCTGCGTTAATTGAAAATCCCGCGAGATAATGGCGACTGTTTTTTGGGACAGAAAAGGTGTGATTTTGGTGGACTTCCTGGAAAGAGGCACTACAATAAACTCTCAAAGGTATTGCCAAACTCTCCAAAAACTCAGAAGAGCCATTCAAAACAAGCGCAGAAGAATGTTGAGCTCTAAGATCTTGTTGATTCACGACAACGCCCGGCCCCACACGGCAAATGTCACTCGTGAAGTTTTTGAATCTTTTAAGTGGGAGTTGTTTCCTCATCCGCCGTACAGTCCCGACCTGGCACCGAGCGACTTCCACCTATTCCCAGCAATGAAGAAGTGGCTGGCTATGCAGCGTTTTGATGACGACGCACAGCTGCAAGAAGAGGTTACGAAGTGGTTGAAGGCGCAGGCGGCCGAATTTTCGACGAAGGAATTTCCAAGCTCGTACATCGCTACGATAAATGCCTTAATTTGAATGGTGACTATGTCGAAAAGTAGTATTTGAGTGTGGCTTTCATCTGTATATAATAAAATTTGTTTCCTATACTTTGTTTATTTTTTATTCCAAAACGTAATCTACTTTCTGGATAGCCCTCGTACATAAAGTAAGACACGTACACGATAAGATACATAAAATAAAAATATATTTTTTTGTTTGAAAATATTGCTAAAATATTTTTGGCATATATTACAGCCTTGTATGGAGCTCTACAAATAACAAGTAATATATATAAAAAATAATAAAACTTGCCACATAACACGATCAGCTGCTGCATACAACCACCATTGCTAAATAATCCTGGACTAGTTTCAACAAATTTGTATAGAGGGCTGAACTATTAGTAGAACTGCATATAGGCATATAATACTTCAATTAGATTGAGTTCTGTTATTTGGATTCTAGTAATATACTATCAATATTTAAAAATCAGCTTTTGTATTTTTATTGCGATGCTAATTATGTGCTAATTTGTGATGCATTTGTAGGCATATCGTTTAGAAAATTAAGGTTTCTTAGTAAAAAAAAATAGTAATCGTATTTTTTCTACTATCTTTATATTAGTATTATTCCATGGAAGTGTTATCCATATTACGGATATAGACCTATTGTTAGGAATATTTGATAGCCATTGAGAGAATCAACGGCATGATATTTACAGTGTTGTAAACAAGTGATTATGTTAGGCGAGTAATTGATATATAACAAAGGGCCCAAGATGCTACCCTGGCGCATTACAGACACAACGGGAAGCGTAGTAGAGAGAACCCTATTACTTGAGACCAGCTGAGTTCTACCAAAAAATATAATAAAAAGAACTGCACAGAATCGTCATTAACTCCAAAATATCTTAAAATAGCAATCAAAATAGTGATAATAGTGTTAAAACCCTTCGAGTAATTTAACCAAGATGGTAATATCACTGTCAACATTTTTTGATTGATGATCGTATAGATCTGAATCGTTAGCAAAATATTTATATGTTCGGTATATACATATACACATACATGTGTTGCGTTGGAAAAATCGTCCTATTTTAATACAAATATAATTGAGTCGGCATAGCTACGTACACTGAACGAAAAATTTACACAAATATAATTAAAAAGTACATTAATTCAATAATTTTTTTATCAAAATTCGTCCAACGAACCCAGTTATCAATACAATGTACACTCGGTACGACTTAGTCTTCGAACGATTTTAATAAGGTAACTCACTAGAATCGTTCGAAGACTAAGTCGTACCGACTGTACATATATGCGTTTATTGTATTAATGATTGCAAACAATCAATACTTTAATAATTTTTTTTTAATTCCTGATTTAGTTCCACTTAGAGGTCAATAGAACAATAAATAATTAAATACCAATTTATTCCATAACATATAATGATATGTTTTCGTTAAATATCTTTTTCAGTGGAAGAGATTGACATTTAATATGTGTCAAATTACTAATAATATAAATATAAATTGCCATGCCTATCAACAAAATTAACTAAAAAACAAAGAATTCATTGATATATCGAATTTTAATTATATTCACAAGTAATAATGAAGGAATAATGATTTAATACAACTTTAGAAATTGAAATGATTTGAATTATTCTTCGTATATCAACCTATTTTTTGTCAAGCTCTAACAATTCTGTTCAAAGACTAGGGAAAAACATGGCAAAAAAACCTAGTCAAGAGCTTAAAATTAATAAAATTCATGCGTGAATTAAATTATTATAAATAACGCTTAAATTATCAATATCCGTTCTAAAATTTACCGCGTTTTCATCTTTTTTAATCTTTTAATTCCTGATTTATTTCCACTTAGAGGTCAATAAAACAATAAATGAACAGAATTGTTAGAGCTTGACAAAAAATAGATTGATATACGAATAATTCAAATCATTTCAATTTCTAATGTTGTATAAAATCATTTTTCCTTCATTATTACTTGTGAATATAATTAAAATTCGATATATCAATGAATTCTTTGTTTTTTAGATAATTTTGTTGATAGGTATGGCAATTTATATTTATATTATTAGTAATTTGACACATATTAAATGTCAATTTCTTCCACTGAAGAAGTTATTTAACGAAAACATATTATTATATATGTTATGGAATAAATTAGTATTTAATTATTTATTGTTTATTGACCTCTAAGTGGAAATAAATCAGGAATTAAAAGATAAGTACATAAAGGTCAAAAAATACATATATTAATCTTTTTTAATGTATCATTTCGTAAATTAATCTTTTTTTATAATTATTTTGTTCTGCACATATTTAACACATATCATGATAGGTTAAAATTTACTTTTGAAAGAGAAAATCAAAATTCTCTAAACTTTTTAAATGTAAAGATAATACATGATAACACACAAATAAAAACAAACTGGTACATTAAAGACACTAGTAGTAGCAGGCATTTAAACTATTTTTCAAACACTTAAACACGGTAAATTTTAAAAAAAGCGTAATTAACAGTTTAGTAGATCAGGCTATTAAATTAGCTCGCCCTGATTTTAGAAAAGAAAATTTAAGCAAAGTAAAAACAATACTAGAAAAAAATAGTTATCCTAAAGAGTTTTACAATAAATTAATCACAAAAAGAATAAATAAAATATATAACACAGGTACAAAATCAAATAATAACATATACCGCACTATACCATATATAAACAATTTAAGCGACACAATAAAACACGAATTAAAAAAATCAGACATTCACATAACTTTCATACCTACCAACAATAGACATTTATTCACAAATTTAAAAACACCCATTAAACATGATAATCAAAGTAATGTCGTTTATAAATTAGATTGCAAAGATTGTAATAAATGTTATATCGGACAAACCAAACAATATTTAAAGAAACGAATTTATAACCATAAATACACTGTTACCCATAACGTCACCGCTGAAACTGCTTTATCTAAGCACTCTAAAGATAGACGATATAATTTTGATTTTCAAAACACTAAAATTTTAAAAAAGGAAAATAATTATAAAAAAAGATTAATTTACGAAGTGATATACATTAAAAAAGATGAAAACGCGGTAAATTTTAGAACGGATATTGATAATTTAAGCGTTATTTATAATAATTTAATTCACGCCTGAATTTTATTAATTTTAAGCTCTTGACTAGGTTTTTTTGCCATGTTTTTCCCTAGTCCTTGAACAGAATTGTTAGAGCTTGACAAAAAATAGATTAATATACGAATAATTCAAATCATTTCAATTTCTAAAGTTGTATTAAATCATTATTCCTTCATTATCACTTGTGAATATAATTAAAATTAGATATATCAATGAATTCTTTGTTTTTTAGTTAATTTTGTTAATAGGCATGGCAATTTATATTTATATTATTAGTAATTTGACACATATTAAATGTCAATTTCTTCCACTGAAGAAGTTATTTAACGAAAACATATCATTATATGTTATGGAATAAATTGGTATTTAATTATTTATTGTTTTATTGACCTCTAGGTGGAAATAAATCAGGAATTAAAAGATAAGTACATAAAGGTCAAAAAATACATATATTAATTTTAATAATTTTTATAAACACATTTATTAAAAGAATTATCTTGTTATAAGTAAACTGAAGGAAATAGAAACTAATAAAATATTTTATTAAATTAATAACCTGCTGCATTATATTAACCCACTAATTTATAATTTCTTGTTTAAGTAAGTAATAAATGTCATTTTATTAATATGATAAACCGATTTATTAAGCAGTATGACTAATAAATAAGGTTGTTCAATATAACAAATAAATTTATCCACACTGTATTTTTTGTTGTTGTATTAATGAACCCAACTCAATAAATGATGTTTATTAATTTTGTTTTTTCAGTGTAGTTATTGTGTGAAATTTAAGCTTGTAATACCTACCTATTATTTAAACTTTGATGTACAAATTTAATTTAATCTTTAGTAGTTCAAATGAGCTAAATGAAATGATGTTTTATCATGAAAGACAACAACCATATAGAAGATTAAATTACGTGGTTAGGTTGTTGGGAGTTTGCTGCGATTTTGATTTTACAATTTAATTGTACATCTGTTACAAAGTCTGCTTCTTGGTAATTATAGACTGCGAGCTAAACTAATTAACAAGGGTTTGTCGTTAATACTTGTTTCGTTCTATTAAATGCGTAATAAGCTATACATTTTACTTCTTCATTATAGGTCTTGAACATGAATATACACTTTTTCCTTTGCTAACACAATGTCCACATAAAGCTTACCAACCCAAGTACTCGATGCACAAAAATATTTAAATATCAATTTTAAATTTTCTAGCAGTAGTGTTATTTTATATAATAATAATTAATTCATGTGAAATACATTTAGTTATATTATGTGCCTTTATTGAAGAATAATCATTTAACTATGATTATGCATTGACATCGCAAGATGTTTTTGATACTACAAATTTAATATATACGATATACCTTAACCTACATTAACATTTAAACGTATACTATCTAATTAAATAAAAAATAAATTAAATCTAACAATCGATGCCTTAAATAATAGTTCCAGTGAATTCAGTAATTTATCCAATTCTGTATCTGATTGTTGTAATCGTTGCATTATCTACTTGCTCTAATATTTTCTGAATCATCGTCCCTGAGGCGGCATGCTGAGTACTTTTATTGTCAGATTTTCTTTCTTTTTAAGAATCTCAAGCAGAATAGGAAATAAATACTTTCTGTCTAATGATCTAACATCTTTATTGAAGGAGTTTCTATTATAAATAAGAAGAAACATGTGGCTTCACACGATTCCCCGAACTATAGCAATGGAGTAGTAAGATAATTTAATAATTTATGGCTTAAAGTTGAACCTAACTTTTATTATGATATCGGCCGTAAGTAATTATCGCAGTAGGTATACCAAAAACTTTTTATCTACAATATTTTTTTCTGTCAAAAGTTCTGTCAAAGTAAAAACGTACATACATTCGAATAACCGTATTAGGTACAATAACTCCAGGTTGTTTGTTCTGTTATCACATTTGATTTTACAAATTATTTGACATTAACCCATTCTTAGTCATGTCTCAACTAAGTGAACGTGAAAGAATTATTTTATTGATGATTGTTGGTTTTGGAGATAGAAAGAGATCTTTACAAGAAGCCGCTGATTTATTTAATGCTACATATCCTGACAGAATTTCTCCAATTTCAAAGTCAACAGTGTCTCGGAATTTACAGAAATTTATCGAAACTGGCAGTGTAAAAAATAAAAGAGGACAGCTACAAATAAATATAATGAACGTAATGTGATTCACACGAACAATCTAAAAATTCAATATCAAAACTTGCAATAAATAACGATATTAGTGAGAGATCTGTAAGAGGTATACTTAAAAGAAATATATTTCATCTTTATAAAGTACAATTACACCAAGCATTAAATGAAGATGATCCTGATAAACGAATGCAGTTTTGCGAAGAGATCATGAATTTAAATATTATGAATAATATGTTTATGAATAACATTGTATTTTCGGACGAAGCAACATTTTGCCTAAACGGATTTGTAAATCGACATATGTAATTGCCGGTATTGGTCGGATAATAATCTCCACTGGATGGAAGAAGGTCACACAGAATATCAACAAAAAATGAACGTGTGATGTGGAATAGTTAGAGGAAATGCAATTGGACCTTTTTTATAGAAGAAACATTAAATGGTGATAGATATTTACAACTTTTACGCGATCAGATAGTTTCAGAATTAATTCGTTTGTTTCCCAATCGTATTAATCAGCTACAGTTATCAGAAGAAATTTGGTTTCAGCAGGATGGTGGGCCACCTCATTATGCGGCTAGGGTTAGGGAATACCTGAACACAGTGTTTCCGCAAAGATGGGTGGGTCAAAGAGGCTATATTGAGTGGCTGCCGAGGATCACCGAATTTATCTCCCCTGGATTTTTTCTGTGGAGTCATTTGATATCGATAGTTTATAACGATTTACCTCAAACTCTTCAAGAACTAAAAAATCGAATCAGAGCGGCTGGCGGTACAAAACAGTATAACGCCTGAAATGATACAAAATTCACTAAGGTCATTTGTTGACAGATTAAGATACTGTCAGACAGCCGAAGGTTTTCAGTTTGAACGCCTATTGTAAATAAATGTACGTGGAATTTTCAGTTATTGTCCTTCGTTTTTTAAAATTAAATAAATATGTATTTAGGTGCCATTACATTTTATTTCTTCCTTATGAAACCATAAGTCAGAGACCTAATAAACCTTGTATTAATGAATTCAGGAAAAAAATATCTACTCAAAAAAAATAAATACAGGGTGATTCATTTAAAATACTATCCGGTGAGATCATACCTCCAAAAATGTGACAAAAACAGAAAATCTGCAAACATCAATAAATAATACATAAAATTTATAAAAACATTAATTTAGGTTAAACTTTCGAAAAAGTGTTAGTTAAGCCATAAATTCGGTATTCCGCTCTTTTTGCCCGACCCTAGAGGGAAACAAGAGGACCTATTTTTTATGTGGGGACACGTTAATATTATTATTATTAAAAAAACATGAAAGTCCGAATCAGTCAAGTTATTCGCAAATTTGTATTTAAGATTTTAATTCATTTTTAATTATCATTTCCTTTATCGTTGTACGATATTTAGAATTAATAAATATTATTATTATTATTAGTGGTTCTGACTTGAGAGGACGATTCGGGGTTCTTTATTTTTTCAGAGAGTTTTGATACGATATGATTAACAGAATAAAAGGCGATAATGCTGTCACAAAATTATTATTATTATTATTGTTAATAGTGCTTCAAATACTCAGGTATACGGTCTGTGACTGGAGTCAATAAAACTATTTATTCAAAGCTCAATATTTCGTTGTTTATTAACAACTTCATCAGGAGTTCACCTGTCGATTCTACTAGCTAGTGGTCCATTGTCTGTGACTAAGAGGCTGCAAATGTTCTTTCTGCCATTACGAATGTGAGTGGGAGTGATATTCTCTCTCCTGCATCTAATGAAGAAGACCCTTCGATTTAATATTGTCACCAACCTGATGTTCAATTTAGACATCCAATACTGTTACAGATAATAATAATATAATATATTTGTCCAACGGTTTACCAATTACAGGACATAATACAAATTAAGCACAGACATACAATATATAATCAAATAAATGAAATAAAGGGCAAAAAACTAAAAGTAATTATTAAATGAATTAAGAAGAAAAGAAAATATCGTCGTAGTGCAGATTTGCAGCCCGAGACATCGTTACCAGTGAGAGAAGGGTAACAAAAAGGTGGGAGAAGATTCTGAGAGTGAAAAAGTTCAAACAGGAAAGGAGGTAGGGGGAATCAATCCATCCATTAGAGAGCTTCCATATGAACCGTGCACCCTGAACTTATCTGTGGTAGCTTAAGGACAACACCGTGTGCTTCTAAGAGTAATGTGTAATCTACACCACACTGCAGTGTATTCCAGTATTTTTAAAAGAAATGCATTTTAGAAATCTACGCTGCACTTTTTCAATGGAGAGTTGTATGTAAATAAATGTATTTTGGCGACCAGACTTGCGAAGCATATTCTAACTTGCTAACAACGAAGCTGAAATACAGCGTTTTCAATAGTGGCATATTGTTAAAATATTTACAGCAGCGCATAACGAAACCCAGTGTTCTTCAAGCTGAGGCACAGATATAATCAAAAAGTACTCCAAGGTCATTGACACTCTCGACTTATTTCAGCAAATTATTTCCAACTCAGTAAGTTGATGGTATATGGGTTGATTTTCTGGTACAAGTAATGTAGCAACATTTTCTAATATTTAATTTGAAGTTGAAGTTGGAACACCATTCTGATAAAATATTTATATTTTGTAGAAGATTTAAGACATCATTCCAAGTCTTTATAGAAGAATATATTTTGGGGTCGTCCGCATAAGCAAGAACTGAGCACGAAAACGAGTCAAAAAGGTCGTTAATAAACAGTTTAAAAATTAAAGGGCACAAATTGGAGCCTTGAGGTACTCCGGATGAAGGACAAAACTCAAATGATTTAAAGTCATTGTAAAAGACGTAATTGCGTCTGTTATTTAAATAGGATTGCAAAAGTTTAAGTAAAGATGGGCTAAAACCAAAACAAGACCCGTGATCTATTGTATCAAAAGCACGACTGAAGTCCGTGTAGATTACGTCGATTATCTAGGGTGAACGCTCTACAATTCTTCTAAAAGACTGGTCTAAATTGAACATCAGGTTGGCGACAATATTAAATCGAAGGGTCTTCCTCACAATGGACCACTAGCTAGTAGAATCGACAGGTGAACTCCTGATGAAGTTGTCAATAAACAACGAAATATTGAGATTTGAATAAATAGCTTTATTGACTCCAGTCACAGACCGCATACCTGAGTACTTGAAGCACTATTGACTACGTTGTACGGTCGAGTACTTCCCTTCCAATATTATTATTATCATTAACGGGTCGATGGCTGCAGTGGTTAGGCGGCTGACTATCGTTGTGAGAGGACGATAGGCGCCGGGGTTCAATTCTCTAGAGAGACGATGACATTTTTTCAGGGAGTTTAATCCTGGATCGACTTGCCATTCGCTGTTGGGAGCAAAGTGATTAACAGCGCGGCATCATAAAAGGCGATATGATGCTGTCACAAAGCCAATTGAACACAACTTACAAACACAAAAACTACATCGCAAGAGTTGCAGTGATAGCCAGACAAGTGATACAGCTTACGGAGTCACTGCAACTAAGCACCCACCACACATAAAAAAAAATTATTATTATAAATATAGCCCTCAAATACTTCTACGTGTAAAGTTATCACTTTAGCAACTATTATAGTAATTTTACGCTTTTAAGTTTTAATTGTTTCTATTTTACACTAAAATTACTATATCTCACAACACGTGCTAACCAAAAAGGGCAGAAATGATATACATAATCCCATCTACATGTTAAATTTTAAATTTAGAACTCCAAATTCCAGCAGTTTATCGAACAATGTTTGCTTTATTTGCCAAAATGAGATGATTTAAACAGTAGCTTTTTAACCACAGAAGAAGAAACGACTAGATGAATGACGGCGGTGTATTAGAGATTCATCATTCTTCGCTTGTCGGTACTTTCGTTGGAATACCACAAGTACCTATCAATTTTGGGCCCGATTTCCTTTCTTATTTTCATTAATGATCTACCGCGATTTGTCACTGAAAAGGTAGTTTTATACGGATACCAATTTGATCGTAACGTGTTCCACTCACGAGGAACGTTTTCAGAATTGTGATATTCTTGATGAACTAAGTAGATACTACTAAACGTGAGTTTGGTTGCACTAGAGGGAATCTTGTAGAGAGTATTTTAAGACGATTATAACATCAGGAACCCAAAATATGTTCGCCCAAGCCTGGAAAAATTTAGCAACTACTATAGGTCCCACATTACTGTGGAAATCAATATATGCAACACTTGACCAAGCTATTTGAAGGAGGCCACGGTGAGCTATTTCAAAAGCCGTCTGAAAAATTTTTTAAGCAATCATTGCTTTTATTCCATAGAAGAATTTTCGAATTGCGACTGGCAAGAATTATGGGCTTTGATATGTGTTTCGGGTTCGCTTCGTACGAGACCGCTGGCAATTGCAAAGTTTGATTTTTGTTTAACTTACAGTATTTTAGTCTTATTTGTTTGTTTGTTTTATTTGTAAAACTAAATTTTATTTGTGTTGGCATACAAGTTCACCTTTATCGTATTTTATTTTATAATTCAACACTAATG
Source organism: Holotrichia oblita (assembly GCA_023690525.1). Taxonomy (NCBI): domain Eukaryota; kingdom Metazoa; phylum Arthropoda; class Insecta; order Coleoptera; family Scarabaeidae; genus Holotrichia; species Holotrichia oblita. Next base: position 155,854,522 of record CM043015.1, on the reverse strand, counting down.
GTATAAAACAAAACTATCTATCTAAAAAACCAATATGCTAGAATAGATTCTACCGTCATTCACAAATATTGCCACACTAGCGTTATAACCTCACGGTTTATGTTAATTCATCTTATCCCTCGTTGGCCTAATGTTGTAGCAGCCGTTACATCCCCTCAGCTGTATGAATATTAGTAATAATTCTTTTACATCCTTTGATCCTTAACATTGCCACATACTTGGCAACCAAACATTGCTGACGTAACTTACGTGGCGGTTCTTGTGCTTTAAGGTACAAAGCTATCTGTGAGGTAAATTTTCTCGCCTCCTCAAACACTTGCTTATTTGTCTTGATCTATACAGGATTTTGTTGTTAGGAATTGGTTTTTGTAAGTATATGCATGTAGCAAATCTTCCAGCGTTGAAAATCTTTTGACTAACAAACATAAGTTATCAAACCCAACAATCAAACGTCGGCGTCGTCAAACAAATCACTAGAAGTCTTTGTTGGCATACGATTAGTCAAATTGCGAAGACGCTTGCATGCTCTTCAATGTTTTAAGTTTATTAACTTAAGAAGAGTAATCATTTACTTCAAAATTCAGTCAATGTTCGTGTACTATACCGAATAGGATTGACAAAAGCATTACACTCAAATGACTAGCATCGAGTGTGATATGCGCGATGGCATAGTTGCACTAACAATGTCGTTTGTATATCGCTAGAATTAGTGCACATTAGGTTAAGATAATATGTAACAAATCAATGATGGAGATGTATACACATTAATTAATTTTAACGTGTTGTTACGTATTATCTTTTATATTTATTTAAATCATAGAGTAGTAACCTCACTAAAAAATATTAGCTTGTCTTATAGTTAATTAAAGAAAAACATCTTAGAACATTATTCATTTAAGTGACTACGGGTTACCGTCTTATATTGGTATTATTACACGAACATACAACGTATGTATATCTATCTAAATTAAAACCGACATTTCCTAAGACCAGGGTCCCGTATTAAATTTAAGAAGAAATATAACTTCACGTTAACACTCTGAATAAAATCCATTATCCTCACTGCCTGGAATTCTCGTAGACAAAACACTTGAGAGATAAGGGTTGAATTTTGCATTTATGCTCGTAAAAGCAACCTCCTTAAGATAAGTTCAGATAAAAGATGTTCAACAGGCTTCACAAGAACTACTTTAAATTTAGATTTATAAAGGTGCGGTACGTCGCATTAGGTCATTAAGACTGTCAAGAATTTAATTGCTTTAGGGATAACAAGATATTCTAAGGGATAAGTTGACCGACTCCAGTGAAACTTACACTTTGTATGACTAATGCACGTAAATACATATATTATAGACTAGATGTGTACGTTTTAAAGTTTTGTAATTTAATCTCTTTAGCGATAAATAAACTGCTATAAGGGTTACCTTTTTAGTATTAGCATAGTTTAAATACTGGCCTATATATTGTATATACTTAGTGAGTTAAGCTCAAGTTATCTAGAAGACCACGTCATGATGATGAAGAATTTTTAAATTAAAGTGAAGTAATACAAGATGATGATGTAAAATAAATAAATAATATCATGCAAATTAATTCAAAGAAACAATACAAAATAAAACTGACTAAAATAAAAAGACGAAAGCTAAAAATCGTCTATATTTCAAAAGAAACATACCTAGCTTCCTCGTAAACAGGAATGTTGACTATTATAGATAAAGTATTCCCCGTACACTCGATCAAATTCCAATAATCAACACAACTGGTACACTTGAACAATAGATTTCTTAACAATAGAGAAGGTAGTGCTAAAAGAGTTGAGAACGAACAATAAAATACGTAAAATTACCAGTATATTCAAAAACAAAACCAATCAAATGCCAATATGACAACTCAACTACCAAATTGATAATGCTAAAGTCTTCAGTTCAAGGGAATTCTAAACAATGAAACAGACTTTTAAGGGAAAGTTTCAAACCCAAATATTTAGAAAAATCCACTGTAGTATATATTCAAAACCATGTTTTAATGGGACCAACCATGTTGAGGTGGTGATTTTCGTTAGAACAATCACTTCTACGACTAGAAGTTCTCGCTATTAAAAGACATCCATCCTCAATAACCCGACGACAGAATTAACTTGTGTGAGATGCTATAACTTGCAAGTCAAGAGCATGGGAATTTTTTTGAAAAATTATCTGGACGAACGAGTGTGTTTTCGCGTGAAAGATTTTTTAACAGCCATAATTACCTTATCTGGGCTTCAGTCAATCCGCATGCGACCCGAGAAAGAAATCGTCAGATCAGGTTTAATTTCAATAACTGTTTTGCCTCATGATGAATAACAGGTTCTATTAAGTCATTTATAATGGCGTGTTAACGGCAATGTGTTATCTGAATTTGTTATGGACTGTGGTTGAAGACTTTCTTGACAACCGGCCTTTGAACTTCAGAAGAAGCTGTTGGTATCAACTGGATGGAGCTCCAGCCATTGCATCCAATGAGTATCCCAGAAACTTACTTTAATGTTCGAAGACAGGTGAATAAAGCGATTAAGATCGTAGAACTGGCCTGCGATTTTGAGATTTGACACTTGTGGACTTCTTTCTTTGGCGACGTAGCAAGGATTTGGTCTACTACTTACGAAGAGCAACACTTCATGGAGTTACGCTTAGCAATGTGCTTGATTGCGAACGGCTACCATTTCGAAAAATTATTATAATTTATTTCTACTTTTTTTTATTACAAAACACCTGAATCAAATTCCAAAAAGTAAAAGTAGGTATCTATAAAGCTTAGAAATAAATTAATCGAAATATGTAAAAATGTATAATAACAATATTTTAATTGAAGAGAACGCAATAAATTATATATAATTATGAATTTTCAATCTTATATTTTGGCGAGAACCCCATAAACTTCTAATGAACGGTCTCGCTGAGACACTCTGTGTAGATGCCAAAATATTAATAATACAGCTAGTGGAAATGAAATTCTGGCATAGGATAAAATATAAACCGTAAACATATAAAAGCGATGAGAGGCTTGCAATGTACACAACGAAATATTGCAGCTATACAAGAGTCGTTATTACGTAACGGGATGTATGAAGAGCGCTTCTCCATCGGCACAATATATGTCGGATAAAATTCAAAATTATTAATAAAAAAGTGCTCAAAATCTGCTTACAATTCTATATCTGCGTTGGTTGAGTAACTAGCCCCAATATTCTATTTGCAGAAATGGATCTCATCATTACTTACATCGATAATTACATTTTCTGTTTTATTAGTAAAATTAAATAGAATATAACAAAATAGAAGCTTTTCATTTGAAGTATTAAGTAAGTATTGCATATATTACGAAAATGAATTACTGACAAATATAAAATATTTAGAAACTTGCATACTTATATAGATTTTTCTTGAGTATCAAACTAACTCCATGCGAACCCCAAATGTACTATAAATGCCCAATCTGTCCTCATCCTTTTATATTTCACTGTAGATGTAGTAAAATGTACATTTATGTGGTGATAGTTTCACCACTTATAGAGGGGACAATAACTTTCTACAGATATCAAGTGTTCAGAAAGCACATGGTCCGTTGTCCATTAATAATTTCCCATGCGTATATGTATGTATGTATGTAGTACGTAATACACTGTAAATTAAATACGAATTTTGCAGTGGCCAATGCGTATTTAGTAAATAAGGTCTTTCGTTTAGGGTGTATTTACTTACTTTGAACAAGTTCATCAAAGCAGTAGCAGATAAATGAAATTAACTCTAAAGCAAAGTCTTTATTTACTAAATCGAAATATCCCGCTAAAATTCTGCATTTAATTTGAAAAAAAAACAAAGACAGATTTTGAATATACTACTTCTAAGAACTAGAAGACACCAACATATTTCATTAAAATAATGAATAAACTAGCAAATGCTTGTACATATATACTGCATTTTATATAATTGTGTATGTGTCATTGTATACAGGCTAACAACTTGAACTTGAAAGCCTATTGATAGGAGAGGGTGGTGGGAGTTAAAATTAAATGTATCCATTTTACTATTGTCAACTTTTTATATGACAGGAATATCAGTAGTTATGTCAAATAGGTACTTTACCGAACCATCAAATTACACACACATTACTACACAATTAATGAAAAAGTGCAAATTATAAAGTGGTTTTATAATTTGTCATAGTATTTGACATAACCACTGACATTCCTGTCATACAAACAGTTGACAATATTAAAATGGATACATTTAATTTTACCTCCCACTACCTTCCCCTATCAATAGGCTTTCGTAGTTCAAGTTGTTATCCTGTATGTATATGTATACATATACCAACAAGATTTTGCATAACAAGTAATCTGAATAAACCGAAACTAAATAGGTACCAAATTATCTACGGTCATGTATATATTGTATGTATATAATTGCAATTAAGACGACAAATCCTCTACGTCTCCAAAGGCTTATTGAAAATCTCATGTTTCACGTCAGCTATTTCCTTAGTGGCGACCGTCTTTGATTACAGCTTCTAGTTACCCTCACGACATTTTCCATGTTATTTTAACAGGCACTCTCGCACTACAAGTGTTCGGTATTTACTTTAACAACTTTATCTCCCAGATTTAAACTAACATTTGCCAACTTGTGGTAGCTAGAATATACAACGGCACAATGTCGACGTGATATATAACACATGCATATATCTATACATATAGTAATGTTAAACTAAGTACAAAACCAGCTATGCTTAATACTTAGTAGCGTACTCGATTCTTCTGACTTTTTACATTCCATACGCGTAATATGTATTTTCATCACGTAGGTATGCGTGGTATTTGACAGTAAATTTGACATCCTTTAAAGTAGGTACATTAGTATTGCAGAACATTTAACTTTCCAAGAAAGAGCAGATATGCTCATATGTGGTGATAATTTCTAACGGGGCAAAGGATCGCTTTTAACCCGGCCAGTCCTATGTCCAGGGTTCGTTGGTCACTGCAGGAAACCGAAGTGAATAAAAGGTACGAGTGTCAAATTTTGACTTGCTCCATAAAACCTCTTTTTAAAATCTTCCACCGTCCAGTTTTTATGTGTTTTCGCCCATTGCTAATGTCTGTGCTTATTTCCTCGCCGCTAGAGAGCTTTGTGCGTGGCTATTCGTTCATGAAAATCAGCCTCTTTTAAGCGTCGCTGATCACTACTAAGGGATACCTTTCGCTACCAGTCTCTGTTGAACTCCTCTGCAATTTCAGGTGTTGCTAAACGACGATTTCTTGTACTAATTAATACAATGTGCCTATCTTCAGCTTTTGACGTTTGTCTAGAGGGACCCACACATTCATGATCTTTATAGGTATTTGTGCGCCGATATCTTTTCATATCATGAACTGTTGATTTTTAATTTTTGTGCAATTATATGCTCTGAATAGTCTTTCCCATGTAAAGTTAAAACGGGCTAACTCACTTGCTTTTCGCGAGGCATTTTTTGAAAAAAATAATTTTTATAAATTCAAAACAACGCTTGCTTAATGAAGCAGCAATCTTTATACTAACACATCTACAACTGTATTAATGCAGGACAATTACATAAACAAATTCAGGAATGCCGAATATAATTGAGGCAAATAACAAATTCCTCGTATGTACTTGGGGTAGGGGTTTGACTTATGGCCCTTTTTAATGGTGTATTTTCGGTACTAAAATCCTACACAATGTGCATTCTTATTCTTAATTTTTTTTATAAAGGGATTATGTGTAAATGGTTGGTATACATATTTAAATTACAAAACATGCAGTACTACATATTTTCATCCACTGCATTGTTTCACTAATATTACTTAAATTGGGATGTACGGTTTAATCCTTTTTCTCGATTACATAGGATGTCCGAACTTCCGTGAGCTCTAGTGTATTTAGAGGGAGTGTAGGAATATATGTAGGGGTCAGTAAGAATAGACACACAACCGACTTCTTGTAGAATAATTAATATTAACCGGTCAACAAGCGCTTTATTACACTGCAGTTATTTTTAATACTTCATGCGAAATGACGAAAAATTCGTTTGAGATTCGCCAGTACTTTATACATCCTTAACTTCTCAAAGGACTCATAACTATTTATCTATTCCCTAGTCATATCTATGACATATAGATAGGTACAACATGAATGGTGTAGTATATAATATTCCCTAATCATATCTACGACGTATAGATAGGCACAACATGAATGTTATAGTACATAATTAAAAAGTCCTTGAACTGGGAGCCGATATATTTTCCATTGTATTTCCTTCAAAAGAACAATTTATACTAGAGGAGATGTGAAATGCTAGTATATCGATTCTATTGTGATATTTATTGTATTGCGATGAACAAGAAAATTGTACTCTACAGTTGCGATGCTCAAAAAATGAAGTACCTACCTATGTCACGAAATTAGACCCAATTCTCACTTTAGCCGCCAACGCAGCTCTAACGTGGACAAGATATCAATAAAATTGTAAGATCTTTTTATTAAGTATGAAATTTGTTGCAAAAAAGTGCAGGATAGTACCTACTATTCTAATTATTATAGTTTTCGAATAATAATCCTGAATGTGGGACGTGGGATAACAGTAAGATATTGCATGGAGCTAAAGTATTTCTAGCGTTACAACTACCGTGATTTGAGTTTATAAAAATCATGCTTCGTTTGGGTATCGAGCAGTTTTATAAGCTACATGAATTCGATCCTTGACAATGAAGATTTGTTTATGTTTCTCGGTGAAACACAATGTACATACGTTTAGATAGATGTATACAGTGAAGTCTTAGAGTATTTTTTCTCGATGATAACCTTTGCACAGAAGGTGCAATCGCTATGGATTCTTATTTTCAGGAGATATACAGGAGTCCCACGATAAGCTTGCGCCGAAAATACCTTTTCGTAAAGCGCGTTTTAAATAATATGTACCAACTTCCTTAGTTTAAACAGAATACTCTACTTTTTACGATAAATTTGACTTGCCTGTGAATTTTTATTTCAACTTTATCTAGCATTTGATGAATTTTAAAACTAGATTCATCTGAAAAAATGTTTTATGAAAATTTTCACCGTCTAAAACTTTCTCACTCAAAATAAAACAAAACCACAGAACTTATCTCCTTCTAACGTGTGATAAATTCCATATTTCTGCTGCTTCGTGTTTGACGGAAACTATCAGGATAATACAAAATCTACGCGCCAGTGCTTACAAAACTTTTAAAAATAATCCTTCTTCAGAACATTGGAATTATTACAAAACTTTGTGAAATTTAACCGCAGTTGCAATTATATGTGAAAACCGAACATATTTAGAATGTAAACCACGAACTTATTCGTCCAGTAGCATTGAAATATGGCAATTATTATACAAAACTGGTAGGTGTAACAACTAAATACAGTTCAAAGTTTCAAGTTTCCCTTATAGGTACATGTAAAATCTAACTATATAAATGAATGATGAATGATACCATTTATAATGTTATTCTATCATTAAAAACTTACACTACAAGGATGCGTTGGACAATACTTAAACTATGTTATTAATTTTTATTTTAAAGTAATTTTGGTTGGCATTAAAATACAATACTAATTGTTCCTACACAGCAACTATTATCATAGAAGATGGTAACCACATTCTATTAAAGGCAAGGTAAAAAATTAGAAGTTATACTTCATGAGCGATACGTTTTAGCGATCATATTATCTGATTTATTCAGTGCTCTTATGTAACTTCCAAAATTATGTACATGAATATGCATTTGATGTGAGTTTGTCCCATTTAATAGTTTCTTACTTGAAAGCTTCCATGAGTAGCTTGAATAAAAATGTTAGCAGTGACCGATAATAATGATGATGTCATTACTGGGCCACTCCTAAGTATGTCATAGTTTTCGTTCCACAATACTTATATTGAGGTCAGGCAAAGTCTTGCAAGTCCTCCATTTGTTTTTTGTAATGCTTCTGGTACTAATAGTTTGGTGAATTGCAATGTTTCGCCTACTGGTACGTTTTTAAAGAGATACTCAACGTCAAACCTGACTAAGATGTTGCTGTCAGATTTTTGTTTCCAGTCACAAAATATATGCTCTGCGGTGTCGTGCTCTGCTTTGCCCATCTTTTTGAAATGGTATCTCAAAAGGCAGTGGCCAATCAGTAGGCCCATAAGTATCCTTAACTGTGCCATGTTAAGAAAGCAGTTTACATCCCATTGTTGGACTTTTGCGAACGCCAAAGAAAGGCTCTGGTCCAACGAAATGTATATTATCTCCATGATTCTCCATTTCATCTGTCTCATCTCTTTTAGTATTGGAATGCCCTAGAATCTACGTAGTGTTGATATACGCGCGATAATATACTATATGACTAAATATTTCAACCCTCTAGAAAGTCTTCAAATTGTTTTTCTATAAACTTAACTAGGCATTACAAGTTTTTAAGTTTAGTAAGTTCACTTATTCTGTGGAGTTAGTGTCAGTTAGCGTTTAACAAAAAGTTACTACAATAAATGCATACATCTGACAATTCTATCGCTTGCCTTGTTTTATGGGGCGTTGCATTATCTTGCTGAAAATATCTTTTACGGTATTAATCGGCATATAATTGAATTAAAAATGGTAACCGTAAATGCGGAACGATATCGTAATAATTTATTACATTATGATGTTGTTAAAGAATATTGGATCAATAATCCGCCTATGATAAACAGCAAGTCAACTGCCTATTTTTGAAGAATGAAAGGGTGTTTCAAGAAGAACAAGAATGAAAGTTGTATTGAAATTTTTGTAGATGTTTTTTAAGGATTATCTGGCATGTTCCATATGAAAGCTGCACTTGCTATAAAGCTGACGAATAAATTCCTTAGTAGATTGAGTTATTCGCTCCTAAACATCTGCTGTTTTCAACTGCTCGTTTTAATGATTTACCACTACCTGATTTTCAGGACACATACGGTGTTTCGCGGAATTTTGCCATTGATTCTAGAATCAATTACCACAAAGTGTAATATGTTATTGGCAAATTTGAAAGTTCTGTCCGAAATTCTTTTATATATAGCTGCAAAGAATACGACCACTCCCATTTTCCAATTTTACGTCTTTTCTAAAGTATAATTCGATAATGTAACTTTATGATTTATTGTGGACATTTTTGAATGTTAGTAAACCAATACAGTGCACATGTCTTTTATTTGTCTGTACCAAAATGATATTTTGAATAAATAATGGCTTGCTAGAGGGTACATTTATCTGACCATATAGTAGAGTATTTTCTTCCACCATATTGCTTCTGTAGGAGAAACCGGTCCTGTCGTATTACTTTCTATTTGTAGTTTTTAAACTATAAATGGATTAAGTAGTTATTTCTGTACAGTATACACAGCACAAACAATATTTATATGAAGACGTTTCCTGTGGCAGTTATTTATCAATTTATAACAATGACACCAATCGTGTAAATAATATTTAAATTTAATACCAAATAAATTAGGTACTTTTTGTTGTGTTTTGTGTGTCAATTTGTCACACACCACTATGATGTGGTTAATAACACTTTTAAAAATATACCTATTTTCTATATGACATTGTAATGTAGTCATATAAATAACAGAGTAATTGGAAATAACCTTGCGAGGTGTACTGTACCCGACAGGCTCATTAGTGTCATTGTTGGAAACGCACTCCCTGTAGGGTTAAAAGAACAGCCAATATAACAGGAATTACATTTCTTCTTTATATTGGATACGAGAATATTTCTTCTGTGCGCGAATACCATACACTGTAATATATTTGGGATTTATTTGAATATTTCCATTTTGATTGGTACTCGACTTTTCATACAATTTTGAGAGGACGGTGTGTTGTAGTTTATCATACATAAAGCGTTGCGCTTAGTCTGAAACTGATCTTTGAATCATTTATTTTTTAATGTGGTTTTAAAATTATTTTTCATTAGCATATTCGTATAAAAATTAAGATTAGCAGGTATTATTAACTAATTGATTTATAATTTGGTGTTTCCTTTTAAAAATGACATGTAAAATTCTAATTTTGTGAATTGGTTTTAAATAAACATCAACAAACCATTTCCCTTAAACATAACTAAAATTATTGACGTTGTTCTTGGTTATCTACTTACTATAAATATTTCAAAATAATCAAATACACGTCTTTTAAAAAACAAATACGCTAAATGCTATGTATATTATGTGGATCGTATTTACCTATTGATACATTTGACGTATTATGTAATAAAGCAGTCTCGCAAAATCTTTTAGGTACTAACTTAGAAATTGAAGAGATTTAATTGAAACATACTAAACTGGAAATTTTTGATACATCCAAGCAAGTTTGATGCCAATATTATAAATGAACATTTTCATTTATATAAGTTATTTAGTATACATTTCCTCTATCTATCGCGTGTGTGTGTATATAAACGTAATTGTGCTGGAATGAGGAAGCTAGGTAAATGAAAGCCCTCCTATATAACTAGATCTAAATATAAATATTAGATTCTGAGGATACATTTCTAATATGTGAATATATACTATGTAATGTCGATATATGGTTTACATGGCCTAAAGGTACTTATGTACTTCAATCATATTCAGCTAAGCAACACTATTGATTTGGAAGGATTAATGACATTGACATAGGTATGTAATTTATAACCTGAAGTCAGATGAACGTTTGTTATAAACGTCGGCACAGCAATATGAACTTATAATACTGGGTGCTGAATTTTGAACACTAAATATGTGGAAATTAGGTAACAGAAAATTACAAGATTCGTTTTTTTTCCGATAATCGGAACAAAACAATAAATTTTAAACACTACTTACTTACATATAAATTATTCAATTTGGAAATTATTGTGCGCAATACCTCTGTGACATTTGTTATCTTAATTACTGCAGTAGTTGAAACTTGATTGGCTCGGCCGCTATATTTTGACATTTAATCTAATTTTTTACTCAATGTTTCAATAAACTCAAGTTTAAATCAAAGTTAGAATAGAAACAATAAGCTAAATAGAAAATGTAGTAAAATAAATGTACAAAATTAACCACTGTTGACTGTTGTTGACTGTTTGTCATTCTTATAAGCAAGCTAGGGGCAGGTGATATAATTGAAAATTAGTTTTAATGTTTTGTTTACGGAGAATTCTACCTAGTGGTTTATTCGAAACGCCGGAATGTAACAACCAACAAACTACTATTGTTTTCCCTTGCATTCACATCGTTACTATAAAGACATCTATTAAATGCTTTGTGATTACTGTTCAATATACACGTTCATCAGCAGACTCAGCCTACTGAACATTTTCTCAACACGGGTTACAAAATTTGTTCTAATCAGATGTGTGTTGTAAGCAAGTCGCAACAGTATTTTGCCCGAAAGTTAAGAGCGGTAATCGAGATCTAAATATATATCCAGAATCTCAATAGTGACGATGGTTACCTACATACTTTCCAGCATTTGGAAAACCATCCATTCCGTTTCTATAGCCAGTGTTCACTCATTCGATTTACTCCACAGCAGGGTGTGGCACGAAGAGTTTTGATTTGAAGTTTTTAAAATTTATTATTTAACACTATCGATAATGCTGATTTTAAGTATAATATTTTCACAAACGATCTACTTCCGGTATACCGGAAGTACATACCAACTCGCTTATTTTAAATAGAACATAGTATTTTTAAGTATGTGATGATTCGAATTGAGAGGGATTAATTAATAAATAAAATAGAATAGTTCTTCTCTCAAAATTTTACTATACGTAGGGCCGAAACCGATTGATGTTACGTATAGTAAAATTTTGAGAGAAGAACTATTCTATTTTATTTATAGTATTTTTATTTTATTTTTCAATTCTCTATCAAATTTTGAGTAAATTTTATGCACCATGTCCTATACCAAAAATTAATAGTTTTTGAGATATTTCAATTTCTCTTATTTTTATTTTGAAAAACATATTAATTATTATTATTAACTTAAAATTTGACATGGAGAGTAGCAAGACATCATTAAAGTGTCTTGTCCTTTAACATACCTATTAAACTTTTTATACAGGACGTTTTCTACATACCACTCAATTCCAACAATTTCAAACAATTCTAACTCGCTTATTTCAAACCCAACACCCCGTATATTATATCAGTTTATTTTACTTAAAAATAACGAAACTTAATATTTCAACAGTAATAAAGCGTAAGCCGTGACTGTCAAAAATGTGACAACTTAATAGTAAATTGTTTATACACTGGAACCTCGATTATCTCCGCGCTCACTTATATCCACCCTCATTCATATCCGCACTATAGCGCTCATTTATATCCGCTCGGCATCCACCACCCGATAGTGCACGTATTCACATGAGCCAATCAGCGCGTAGCACGGCCTTTCCTCTCCGCTGAAGGGATAAGACTGGGGATCCCTCTTGAGCGGATGAAAGTGAATATTTACGTTTCCCGACCGCGGATATAGACGAGGTTCCAGTGTATATGCATTATTTTTTTAAATATCTCGATTAATATTAATTTGAGGTCATATGTGGTTTACTATTTTTTTATTCACGACTTATTGCTCTTTTAGAATTTGATAAACAAGATACCATATGCCATTTGAAAAAAAGTCGACCTTTGTGTCTTTCTTTATAGTGACAGCAGTAGCGCCATCAAATGAGCCCCTTCATATAGTTAAACTTTTGTCTAATACTTTTCTTCATAACACTAATTGTTTCGAAGATATTACAGTGTTACACTTTAAATGGACCAGTCTGTATAGGAGTATTCGTTATTTTTCAAAGCATAAAATATTTTCGAAATTTATTTGACAGCTCGATTTTAAAGTTTAATTGTCTGTATTCTGTATTTTATTTAAGTTATGATGTCACTAGTAGTCTAGTATGACATCATCGATATTTCTTTTAAATAGAACACCCCAGAATTTGATCATTTCTGAATTCTATATGAACTACTGAATTCGAAAATGTATGATATATGGCACCTAACGGTGATAGTTTAAAAGACACAATCATTTAAAGTAATATAAATATTTGTTTGAAATACGTGTAGTTAGTTTAATTAGCGCTACTAAACACTATTCCATTGAATAGCTTTACCGTTCTAGTTATGTAGCTGAAAGTCAACCGATGAATTAGATATGAGTTTAGACATTTTGGTGTTAATTTTTATCACACTATTGCAGTTATTGCAAGATGCCCATGAATAATAAATACTTTTTTTTCATAAGCTAGCATATATTTTAATAAATAATCCATTTGTTAATTATACTTGCAAGTGCAAGAACTTTTATAATTCGTTTTCATTTTAGGTTCTTATCTAAATATATACCACCTACTCGCGTACTAGTTTGAACGACGGTTGTAACCTGTATTTTAATATAACAAGAAATTAGCATGGCCAAAATAAAGAACTTTTTCGTTCTACATTACTTTGTATTCTATTAATTCAATTTTAAAGTACTGGTAATATTTTTATTCGTTTCAGATACAACTTTTCAAATAGTTGTACTAAGAAGGAGACGCTACAACTTTATGAAAAAAACTTCCGGTGAAATTTGGTATATTGATATCCCTAGAACAGGGGTCGGCAACCTTTTGAGACTGAAGAACTAAAAGTTATAATTTACAAAATTTTCCTTTTTTAAAGAGCCACTAAAATTTTTGTTGCAATATCATAGTATTAGAATTAGATTATATAAATTTTATTTTTGAATAGTTAGAGAATTTTAAATTCATAATCATGGTTTAAATTGTGATTGTCCAATTTTTGGTATGACTGTTCAACTTTTGAATGTTTTTGATTAAGGATTACATTGTTCTAATTCTAGCTACTTACTCTATCATAACCTTCTGAAGAATTTAATAAAATTCGAAGGCTTAAGCTCAAGATTAATGAGTCTTATTTCTCTCTAAGATTTTACCATTGGCTGCCCCCGCAGTAGTTTAGGATCATCTAATCTTTGCGTTTAGTTTGATTTTTGATTTAAAATAAACAGCGTTAAATACGAAATAACAGATATTTATTCATATAAAAACATACAATTTTTTATATATATTTATTCAGATTTGCGCAACATTACATTGATAGAGCCACATGCGGCTCGCGAGCCGCAAGTTGCCGACCTCTACCGCAGGATATTCACTCCTAATTGAAACTTACTTTAAAATCTACGGCACACTATCTTGTAATCGTAAATTTTAGTTTTTTTTTACGTTATCGTATTATTTGTTACTGGCGTACCTTTGTTGTCAACAAAGGCCAACCAAAATGTTGATGAATAAAGTCTTCCCGTTACTTTCGTATATAATTCCCTTGCGCAATCTTTGCTGTAGGAATGATAAAAACGTTCTATTTTGTTATCTATAGCTCGGTTTGACAACCCTGCGCCTTAGTAGACTTTTTCGCACAGTTCGTTTGGCTTAGCTCGGCTATGAAATGCACGACAAACATAGCAAGTCCAATAATGTCGTCTTCAGCGTAGCGTAGCGCGAGTGGAAAAGTTGGTCAAATCCAACTTTTATAGCCGAACGAGCCTTGTAAGTAAAACCGTAAATGTTAAAGATCGTGAATACGTCACTGTTTTGATTTCGCTAAAATTGATGGAATTGAAAATTAATCAACTTAGTTGAGCAAAAAATATAGCACAACACTCATCCTTCGTTGTGGATTTATGATTATTTCGTGACTACTTCAAAAAGAAATTTCGTTTATCAATTTCATAGGTTATGTTGTTGTATATATTATGTTGAAACGCTGCGCTTGTTAAATAACAAAACTTCGCTAAGACAACATACGAAAAATTGACGGAACTAAGCTGTGCTAATAAACTGAGCCGAACGAGCTTTGCAAAGCCGCTAAGGCGCACCTTTATTTTTGTATTTCTGTCAGCAGTTAGCAATTTACTTCTCACATTTTATACAAATTAATATGTATTATTTATATTTAGTCACAAAATAAATAATATTAATATAAGTTATTAGAAAATTCAAAAGGTGTGTTGTACTAAAAAACAATGTTTGATTTCGTACTACATCTATTTAACTTTGAGAAGCTACAAAAATTTTACTCATATTTATACGTTTATATTTTTCTATTTCGATATTTACAAAATAATACCACAGTTATTCCATTCTGTTTCTCTTTACTGTTTTTACTCCTGCCAATTATGTGTAACTGTAATAGTTTTGATGTGTATATTGTCTAAAATATGTAAGATAGATAGTTTTAGTGTATAATTATATGTTAGTGCTTTATAATAGAAGAGATAATTAAGAGGACTAAATAGAACGAACAGAAATGTGCAGCAAATATACGTTCTAGTGTTAGAAGATTAACTGTTTGTGACCTGAATTGATAAGTTAGTAAGTGTGCATTTTAAATAAATACTACCAAGATGGATATAATACTAAATATAATCTTTAAATACGGATTTCTCAAGATATATTTAGGTTCAAATTACATTCTTGATTATAAATTAATTAACAAAACTAATTGTACTAGACTAGCGTTGGTATTTCGTAATAAATCGATTACATCCAGTACTTCCTTCAACAGAGATAACCAAAAACAGTTTGTTCCATCTAATTTGTAAATATAATATTCGGAAGTTATTCAGAAGTTTTCAAAAAATTTGCATCGTGTAGTAAAAGTTTTCAACATTATTTAATTCATCTCGTAATACGTTATTCTTTCTTCAGTAAATTTAAAGCAGTTTTTAACTTTTCGTTTCAAACTCATTATACATTCTTTCATAATTCTTTTGCATCTGCTGTACACTTCCTCATTAAAAAAGTTACCGCATTTTCAACATTAATCTTGATCACTGCTCCTCTACCTTTTCGTCCTGAAGGTTATCCCTTTAGCTATATGCGTATATTTGGGTATGTGCGTGGTCGTTGTAGACACTTAATTAAATTCAGTAATGTAGATATTGTTTAATAGAAGTAAATAAAAGTTATCAATTTTATCACTAACGAAATGTTTTATTGTATCGGTATGATACATAAAATACGTAGAAAGTAATATGTAGAAAGAGAAATGATGAAATTGATGCAAACAGATGTGTGCAAAGTCTAAACCCTGCCCAAAATTAATATTGTTTGACAAAATTATTTGATTAACTGTATTATACAAATAGCATCTCGCTCTAAGTTAACGACCGCATACTCTGGCACTTTATAGCTCAAACTGTAAGGAAAATGGATTTACGTATCCCATAAATATCCAATAGTAATGCCTATGTAATAACAACACAAGTAACAAGCAATGATATGGCACTATTTTAACAATAGTTCTTAATAATTTTAGAAACAAAAAAATGTTATTAGGATGCACTTGATTAGGGAATTACATTGTTTTTGTTCTTCTCTTTAAAATATCCAAAGTAAACAGCTGTATATTACTTATAGTAACACAACTATCACCTAGACATTCTCTTTTCTTACATAATTTTCAGTTTTTCATACTAGCGATTAAGACTTTCTCAAACCTTAACAGTATTCACTCAGTAATATTTTTTTACTAGATTTTTAAATTTTTAAATAAAGTTTTACCCCTATTGTGACTCCTACTTTACTTACAAATATTTAATAGTATAATTTAATATTAATATTATAATGATAGACGAGTGATTGAAGAATAAGTAACATTAATTTTTAAATATATCCAGAGTTATATCCAGGCACTAAATCTATGAAAGAACAATAGATATAATATAAAAAAAAACACTGCATGAATAATTTGATAGACTTTCGTAAGAAACTTAATAACAAAATATAACTTTCTCATTTTACCTTACTTAAAGTTCGTTGTTGTTAGTTCACTAGTCTATAATTCAATTTCAATATTATTGTTATAACGATTGTTTCATCGTTAATGACCATTACCGTTAAGTAAAAATTGCCTATTTCAAATTTCTCACCAACCACTCACACTAAGGCCTTAATAAAGCGCAACATGAAACTCATCGAATTTAATTTCCTTTCTATGTGTATAAATGTACAAAGTGATGCAAGCAATAAATAACAGTTAATCTACTGAAGATATGCTGCTCTTAAAAAGCGTAAATTACTTGAAGCTCGTAACATTTCACCGAGGTAAACCATTACGTAACAGAATTATTAATTACCGGATTTCACAGGCGTTACGATAAAAATCTGTTAATTAAAAGCAACATACAATGTTTTATATATGTTCAGTTGCCTCTGTATCTACAGCACGTAACGTTCCGGTATTATCATTAAAATAGAGCATATTATTTTATTACTTGTTTCTTTTCTTGATGTAGGCTTATTTTCTCATTTTGAAGTTTGTTTTTTACATATCTGTAAATATTTTTTAGCAATAGACATACATAATATTAAAATTAGAAAATATACCATAATTTATGAAACCATGTGCGAAAACTCCGTAGTGTAGAACGTTGACGAAAATAAGTTAGCATTTTGCATTTTGGAAAAATAAATAACATATCAAAATTACGATTAAAAAAAGAACAACTGCTATAAATAAACTAAACGTTTAATTTGAATTGATAGAATGTATGACTTCCGTTAGAGTCCAAAACTGCTTTAATTCTTCGTGATATGATTAACATCATGTTATCCAGCGCATGCTGCGGTAAATTATCCCATATCTTGGCAAGCGCTGCTCCTAAATTGGCCCTATTTATGGGAAGTAGTTTGTAATTATCCAGACGTTTTTATATCAAATCCCATACATGTACCACAGAATTTAGATGCGAAAGACGTGCTGGTAACGGCATACGTATGATTAGATATTAATTTAAAGTTCTACGAACAAGACCAGCACGATAAGCACTATAATCCGTTTGTATCTAAATAAATAAGAAGGTGCATTATCACCTAACAGAATCAAATTCCTGTTCACGTCTCATACCGTGGGGCATCAATACACTGAATAACATTCTGCGAGTATAAATACTCCACTCATACTATTCTCGCACATGCAAAGAGCTTTAGAACGACCTAAAGCTCACTATAACAGTAATTCCAAGGAAAAAATGAACTTCTTGGACATCAATTCGATGTTTTGCTTTTTGTGAATTTTTCCACGCGCACTGTTTTAGAATCACTATGTAGTCCAAATACAGACTAATTGGTGAACAGAACACTGTACTACTGCTTGCCTTAGTTTCTATTATTTTGTAACCACGCTCGTCTTGTACGTCAATGGCTTTCAGTCAAAAGTACCGCTCTCAATGGCTTTTTTGACCTCAGTCCTATTTTTTCAAATCAATTTCGCACAGTTATAATTGAAATACGAGCATTAGTAGCTGCTTCTAGTTGTTGCTTCAATCTTGTTGCAGAAGCAATACGGTTTCTTCTAACGCTTACCGTTAAATATCTGTCCTAACTGCGAATTGCACATTTTCTCCACCTCGTCTTCTAGAAAACCGTTTCTGTTTCTTGGAATTTGTTCTACAGTCCACTTATCATAGCTTGTGTTTTAATATATATCCTTTATTTGTTGCCACCAGTGTATGTATTACCTATTTAACGAAGGAACCTATTTCCTATTTTTGTGACTTACTGTCACATTACTTAGTTACTGCAGTTGCATCTGCCTATCGTGTTGTGTTCAGACATTTCCTCGGCTGTTGCCCTATTTTATCAAGTCGTAACTATCAGAACTTACTTGTAACTATAGTGGGCATACATATTGATATCATAGTTGACGCATAGTGAAACTTGTGGACAAATGTAATCAGTTGATTACATGCAGACAAATAATGTGAATAGATACAGTTGTGTGTATATTACACAATAACAATCATATCAAATTAGTGAAACGCTCAGCACCATTAATTCTCGGACTTACATATGAGCTAAATATCATTTCAGTGAAGAAAAGATTTCACTAACGACACCGTAACTCATATCATGCACTTTGATCTGTACTTGGCTGAACTTATATCAACGGAACCACAGAGTTTATCAACATTATTTACAAATTGCTAGTGAAAATGAATTACCGACTTCCATAAAAATATCTTTCATCTACGTATTCTGAG
The DNA here is from genome assembly GCA_023690525.1 of Holotrichia oblita. Classification (NCBI taxonomy): domain Eukaryota; kingdom Metazoa; phylum Arthropoda; class Insecta; order Coleoptera; family Scarabaeidae; genus Holotrichia; species Holotrichia oblita. The sequence goes on along the minus strand of CM043015.1, from coordinate 155,835,423 downwards.
AAAGTTCAGATCTTAAGCTCAAAACATGGTTTCTGTATATAAAAATAGCAATAATAGTTTCTATTATAGTTAAATGTTATATGTGTAAAACACAACTTCATCATTTGATATCACGGTAGGAATACTCAAAATAAATTCTTCGGCCACCTTAATAATCAAAATCCGGATAATTAGTTCATCATAAAAAGTTAAGGAAGACTGGCAGGAGCTCGATAATTTAATTGTAGACTAGATCACTCGTTCATTTACCGAAAACTTACACACACATACCTTACATTCCCACCATCACCCGAAACTAAAATTCCTTATCAATTCTTTGGTGTATTGAGCTTGTAGAACCTCTTACTCTTGCAATCTTCAAAAAGAAATATGTGGTTTCGAATCTTGATTTCGCTTAGAGTAACAGTTGTAAAACTAAGTCTTTTGTTATCAGAAGACCCAATTTTATCTTATTCGTGAGCACAGCGGAGAAGCTGGTTCTAAACTAAGGTTCAAATTAACAAATATAAAAGTTGTTTAAAGTCTGCATACTATTGTATATCTGAGGTAGCTGAACATTATCTACAGACTAGGGACAATACAGAATACGAGGAAACACGGACCATTCACAGAAATAGGGAATACATTGGTTTCACTTAAGCAGAGAAGCAGCAGTGACATTTAAAAATGAGTATATCAATAGCGATGAAACCTTAGCTAACACATATCGTTATGTTCGATTTCACGTCAGCCCAATAACAATGTTTAGTTTTATAAAAATCGTTTACTTTTTTCTGTCAGTCGTTTCTTTGTTAGTTAGCAGCGACTCAAAATTAGTATAAATACGAAGTTTGATTGTTATTAGACAGTTAGTCTTTGAGCTATCGTCAACCAAGTAACATAATCAGGAGTGAAAAGTGAAATATGGAAAATATAGAGTGTTCGCGTGCATTTTTGGACCTCTGTAATGAAGACAAGGATGGTGTATTGAGTCGAATTGTTACTGGAGACGAAACTTGGGTTCATCGTTATGAACCTGAGTCCAAACAAGACTTCATGCAGTGGCACAAAAAGGGCACAGCACCTCCCAACAAATTTAAAGTGTCACAATCAGCTGGGAAACTCATGGCAACGGTATTTTGGGACTCGGAAGGAATATTGTTGATTGATTATAAAGATAACGGTGTTTCTATAACCGGAGAATATTACGCTTCCATATTAGAGCGACTAAAAGAAGCCATTAAAGAGAAAAGACGGGGAAAATTGACGAAAGGTGTGCTGCTTTTGCACGACAACGCGCCCGTCCACAAGAGCCGCGTTGCGTTAGCTGCCCTGCATAAGGTGGGCTTCGAAATTGTGAATCACCCACCCTACAGCCCAGACCTGACCCCGAGTGATTATTACCTGTTTCCGAAAATGAAAAAAGAGCTGCGGGGTAAAAAATGTACTGCCGATGATGAAGTCAAGGAGGCAGTTTCGGCGTATTTTGCTGATAAAGAGAAATCATTTTTTTATGAGGGTGTACATAAATTAATTGAAATATGTGAAAAATGTATCCGTCTTGCAGGTGAATATATTGAAAAAGAAAAATAATTTGGTTTTTTTATTTCCACCTCTTATCCCCCATTCCGCGAATATAAAAACGCTCCCTCGTAATAACCATTCCTAAGATAGTTACGATGGCTTAGACATTGTGTAACCGTGCTATGGGTTCCTGTATCAACTACCTTGACCTCTGAAGTGGTTCATACCGCGAGTTGTCATGTTGTCTCTTTCTTATCTTCTTCTTTTTATTTTTTTATTTGTTCTTTTACTATATTTTAGTTTATACTTCTTTTTTCTTTCTATTTCCTTGTTTGTACAAATTCGGTTTCATTTTTACATAAACTGACATAAATTATAAAAAAATAAAAAAGATAATAAACTTTCTTGCATGGCGTAGATATTTTCGTTTATTTATCTGCAGCTACTGCTACAAATAGACTCAAATTTTATGCGGGAGATCGGGACTAAATTAGATTGTTTGATCAGGATGAACGTCAAAAGTATTTTGTAAATCGTAATTTATATCCGCACCGGCAGGTCTCATAGCGGTTACCGCTATAGGTTATAACCATAAATTTACACTATTGATCGGAGATATTTACCATTCGCACTCTTAGCATTCGATCGCACGTATACAGTCTTTTACATATACATTTATACGTTCCACATGCACATATGCAGTTATTTGAATTTCCCAGATGATAACTTTATTTTGTATTTATTAAGATCTTTGCATTTATACACTGTAAATGCAGAACACATTTTTTAGCTGCTCTTTAAATAGTTTCCAACTAGGCACGTTTACTTAGCGATAAAATTTTATCTAATAGCCCCTTTACGCCTGCTTTAACGCCTTTCTGGTGAAGAAAGAGGCTGGAGTGTTGTTTTATGTATGCTTTTACTGTTAGTATGGAGAAGTAACACAATCCGGTTATAACAAAGTAAATAAATCCAATTGACGAATAAATGTTGAATGTATAAATGTTTATCTATATAAAACCTGCTTCTAAATGCACAGAACGCGAGGGAGTTCATTTTCTACTTTGAAAGGAATGTACTTACAAAAATAATCGTATTTTATTTTTTTACGTGAAATAGCACTTGTAAAGATGCTAGTATGTTACTATGAATGTCGTTTGTCACTTGCTTTCGACGAAGAGTCATTGTACTAGTTACGAGGGCCGTTTGTAGAGTGCTTAATTCCTGATGTAAGCGGATTTTTTTTTTTTTCTTAGTTAAAAGATCTGTCTTAAATGAAAATAATATACGTAAATACTTTACTTTTACTTTCTATTCCTGACGACTATGTTTAATCTCCCTGCACAGAAAAGGCGCTTTCAATGCTAACGAATTGATTTAATTAAAAGATCTATTATATACACCTATTTGTAAGCACAACATTGAAGTTTGATGTCGATTGATTGATATCTTGAGTCTGATACCTTGTAATGGGTGTATGCTTTGGTATCGATACCTAGGAATGATTTCTAGGTATCGATGCTTTTGCATTGATTTTAATAGATATATTATTAATAAGTTGATTCTCAAATATCTGCAGTTTTTAATTTACAATCATATTTTGATCTTTTTGGAAGAATTATAGTTATTATGTGCAACTGCCTCGTTCGTTAATATATTCGAGTCAATATGTAAAAAACAGTTATATGATAAATATTTATCTAAAAACGCTTTGGCAAAATGAGTTGGTATCTCAAAGAGTTTTACTACTTATGTAATACCGTATCGTTTGAATCTAAAACAGTTGATCCAGTAATTCGAGTGATAAATTGAGTAAATTTTTGTACAAGAAATAAAAATACCCACCCAGTAAACTTTTTCAATGTCTATAATCTTCTTGAATCAAGCAACTAATAACACAACCTTCGTTTTATATCGTACATTGTTTTATTTTCTAGAAAAACGTTATAGAAAAATTCATCTAACAATAAGTATAATCATTTTCAGTATTCTATCATACATGAAAATTGTTTCTCTAAGAATTTCGATTGTCGAAAAAAAGAGATTCATTTCTAAAAATAATTAGAATACTACAATTTTTTTCTTGGATTCTTATCGTTTTATGAAATATTAAAAAAACTATATCGGTTGGCATTACTACGTTGTAGTAGTTAAAAGTGTCTTGGTTTCTAGTAAAACTGAGGGGCAAAATATTATTTTAAAAATATAACACAGTTATATTAAATATTGCTTATATTAATTTGCGGTCGTAGACAAATACCTCATATTATGTTTACGCCAATAAATACTGCCTTGTTAAAATTGCTGCCTATATATGGCTTTTACATCGTCGTGTCACTTGCATTTATGATGAATTCATAGGTATCGAAATTTGTATGTCTTTGTTAGAGCAGTGGTTCTGCCGTTTCCCCTGGAAATTCGTGTTTCATGGTTCGATTCCTGACATAGGTGCTATATTTTTTAAATAAAAATATTGCTAGTATTAATTGGCAGTAGTATAAAAATACATTATAATATATAGGTTGGTTGCTAAGTAGGCTTTTAAAAAGTAAAAGTGTATTAGAGAATTTGTTTGTAGACATTCAGAGGCAAGCAAATGCCGTGTATGTATGAACGAGCAAACAAGAAACGTAAATAAGTAAAAGTTGCCAGACCGAAAATCTGAACTGCTACTACTATTGAATATTTAAAGCGCCAACAGAAAATTGAATGATTTAAGGATATTTTAGATAGATATTTTCCAAAATTTTTGTGCTTAACCGACACTTCATGCAATGGTGGTGAATACGTGTAGTGCGAGGATGTAAATTAGTAAGGCATTATTATAGCTCATTTTCGCGTAATGGCGGATAAATGGATAATAGAACTAAAATCTAAGCGCTATTTTATTACTCTTTATGGGCGCATCAATACTTATGTGTTTAATTTTTTCTGCAATAGTGAAATAGTATCGATTAGTTAGTATCGATACCATAGTACTAGTATCGTTGCATTGGTATCGATATCTAGATATCGATTTGTATGTTATATGGTGTCCGATCTTTTATAAAGTATCGACAAATCCGTACTAGTAATGGCATCGACTACTGAACGATGTATAGATACTTAACGAAGTCTAGTCGGTGGCAGTTGCCGTGTACACTCGGTACGACTTAATCTTCGAACGATTTTAGTAAGGTAACTTACTAAAATCGTATTGTAATGTAATTGTAATGAAGAATCGCACTATTTAAAGAAACACCTTTTCCATTAATATTTAACACTTTGTTAAAGAAAACCGGACATTAACACAATGTTGCGGTTTGTATCTACTCGAACAGCATTAGCTTATGCAGTCAAGATTTATCAAAATTGAAAGCCGATACTGCCTCCTATAAAGATTTTACACTTACATAAAAAATGTAAGTATGAAAAGGTGAATGCCACAGAAAAGAAACAAATCTATAAGACGGCTTTAAAGCTTTCACAGAAATATGACATCTCAATAATCCAGTCTTGGTTATTTATCTTTAACACATTCACTGCCGGTATAATTTTCTGGAAGTGTTCCAGGGGCCGGTTAGCATTCTTAAGCATAGGTGAGTTTATTTTTGCTTAAAATGGTAGGAAAATCAGTTTTGAGTTACAATGTGGCCAAAAATGTCCAAAACACGAGACAACACATATGGTGTGTGATCGGCATCTGAGGAAGAATTCTTAACCAGGGGCCAATCACACACCTTGTGTGCGATGTGATACACTGCTTAGGGATTAATAGAAAACAACAATAAGAACAAAAAATTTATTAGTAGTATCGTTACAAGGCAAATAAAAGTTGAAAATATAAAAACCAAACAACGAATACTGAAAAAGTTTCAAAAGTAAAATCAGAAATAGCAAATGAAAAAATTAATCAATATTTATGAAAAATTCTAAAACACGGTTCTAAGCCGGGTGTGTCTGGGCACATGGTGCAACAAAAATTTGTTGCTTTTCGATTTTTGTTTGTTCTGCAGATCCGGCAGTCTTTTCGCATAGTTTTGCCCCCTTCTGACTTTTGTAGTTGTGAGAGTAGATGAACAATCTCTGGCAATTTTGTGGGTTTTGGAGTCTCTTGTCGCCCCAAAAGGTTCTCTATTATATTCAGGCGAAATTCGTAAAAGCTCACCTTTTTAGTTGAATATGCACTATGTAAATACCAGGAGTTGAGTAGTAATATTTGCAAGGTATTCAGGGCCAACTTCTTGTACCACCGTATTGTCTTTCTATCAGCGGCATTGTAGGCCAGCATTTGATCTTTATGATCAACCCCAGACATGAATTTATTGTTTTTTATTATCGCCTCGGGCTTTATTTTACCTTCTCCGCGTCTGTTTGGTACCTCTATGGGCGCTGCACTATATTCTGTGCTAATAAATGTCACCTTCCTCTTATCTCTCCATTTTGCCATTGTAATACCGTGTGTTTAGTCGCATTTTTCGATAATTTCTTTTTTTCAATTTTGCTTGGATAACTTCTGTACAGTTGTTTTTGCGATTCGCCCTGATAGTTCCTGTACAATAAGTCTTCCGTTGGAGCAACATAGAAGCCAAAGAATGGCTATTATAGAAATTATCCATAAACAAACTGTGGTTCTTGTCCAGCCGTTCTTGCATTAGCTGCAACACCACGGTGGAAACATGTCCAACATTACTAGAAATGTCTTTTGCTCCCGTATACACTATGAGTTTCAACGTAAGTCCACTGGGTTCCGCCAAAACATAAGTTTTGATGCCATATTTGTGTCTTTTTCCCGGCAAATACTGCCGGAAACTCAACCGGCCTCTCCAGGATACCATGGATTCATCCAAGCTTAGTTCCCGGTGCGGAACGTAGATCTAAAAAAAAATGATTTATACAGATATTACAAATTTGTCTAAAATGTTTCTTACCTCTGTCATTTTTGTATTGAAGTAATCCACAATTGGCCTTATCCTATATAATTTGTCTTGTCGAACACCTACTGTCTGTTCAGGATTCCTGGCAAAGTGCAAGCAACGGAGGATTAGAAGGAAACGATTGCGGCTCATACTTTCCGTAAAACAAGTTATATTGAATAGCCAGTTTTTTTTCCAGTAATCATGTAATCTGTTTATTGAAATTGTGCCAGTGTGCAGAAAAAGCCCCAGAAAAACACGCAATTCTGCTTTAGTTAGTGGCTTCCAACTAGTTATTCGAGATTGTTCAAAGTTGGTGGACAGAAACACCTCTTCAGCGTAAGCATTTGTTTCTTCCACGACGAGATCGTAGAACTCATCGGTAACAAGCAGATCAAAATAATTTGTCGGATCGTCTCCACCGGGTTTTTCATCGACGCTGTCGTCAGAGATATCTAAATAAGCTGCCATTTCTTCTTCTGTTAACGCCTTGGGATTCCTTACAGATACTTTTCGGGGCCTTTTCGCACGCGAAGGGCCTGTCACAGGTTCATCGGCCATAATTACGACGTGAAAATCAAAAACCGGAAACCAAGGTCAAAAATTATTTTTAACACACCTCCTCACTATGCCGGCACAAGCTACACTGCATTGAAGCCACGCCGAGACAGCTATGCAACGCTAAAGTCAATTGCGAAGGTCACACACGGTGTGTGTGGTTGGCGTCCTGCGAAACATACGCTTCACACACGGTGTGTGATCGGCAGCGAATGTGTTAATAGTGATCTTCTTTAAGAAAAAATCAGTTGATTTGTCAACTACCGAAAGCATTTGGACCTTTTTTTAAGCCTTTTTCTGCAACAAAAATATGCGCCAGTAACGTTTACTAACAATAAAAGGTCATTTTAAGTGATTATAAAGTGATAAACCTCAACACAACTCTAACCAATCAGTAATAAAAATTACTAATTAGGTTTAATAATTATGTAATATGGTCACTTAATTTTTGTATTGTGCTTTGCAGTTGAATTTCTTTCCACATTCAGGCTTGTGTTTTTAACTTATTCTCATTCATACAACACTGATTTTAAATTATGTATAAGCAAACATAATGTTCTAATGTATAATACGTGATACGAATTTTGATTTTTATGTCATGAGCAGAAGAAATCCGCAGTATAACAATAACACTACCCCTATTCCTGCTTTAATTTTACATCAAGCTTTACTTAATCGTATCAAACACTTCCTACTGGGCATTTAAAGAACCAGACGCAGTAATTTAAGAATGAATAACGGTAAGTGGCTTCCACATGACCACAAATATCTGCAAGGGTAGTAACTTTTATGTTTTACCTTCAGCAGCATGTTTATTGCCTGTGTTTATGGTCTGTCATGTCATTGCTAGTTCTTTCCTTTCTTTCGGTTTTCTCATATACCTTGCGTATGTGTGGTATTTCTTATACTATTGTCTCTTCAGGGTCTAAATTATTTATTATATCAGACCGTGTGCAGAATGAAAGGTAATTTACACTCAAACAGCACACTTTTCCTACAACGGTCTGATTTCAAAACATTGTGTAGACACATAGTGAAACTTAGATGTATTGAAACGCATTTCTTTGGCAACCTCAATGTAATTCTTTGACACTCAGACAAATTAGTTCAGCATTTTGCTGAAATCGAGGTTGATTTAAAAGCTAACTAGAGCGAACTTTACACCAGAAAACGTATTGGTAAGGAAAGCCTAAACTAATACCTTGAATATTTTTATGTTTTAAACGCGTTTTAATTACAGTATGTCAATTTTCTATCTAAATTTATGTCAGTGCCATGTTTTGTCTGTACAAATAGAGTGACAGTAAGAAGATGTATGTAGTTTTCCAGATTTCACTTTATACTTTTCGCTTATGCAAACGAGGTATTGTCTACGTACATAATCTAGAATGTTTCAAATTCTTTTGTTCTGTTGATGTTTTCTATTTACTGTATTTGTTTGAATATTAATTGTGCTTTAACAAAAAGTTAATTTATATACCAGTATGAACCAAATAATGAATATTTCTGCCTATTAGCGTTTCCGAACTTTCGAATAATTTATTATCGGAAGACACTCTAAATAGTGACAAACTAAATATGATCAATATTAGGCTGATTAAATTTATGTATTTTTCCAACATATGAATTAACGTGTTTGTTCAAGGAATATAAAATATACATTATATGTATGCTACATAATATGTAGCTGTCCTCTTGTCAGTAATATTTCTCATAGATTATGACAAAAATTATATTATACAACCACACAATAATCAGTATATGGACATATCATTACTCCGTAACTTTCACTATTTTGAAGATATTTCATAACCATCATTTTTAGCTTCGTAAGAAGTATTGAGAAGATACTGTTAATAGACAAATATTGACTTCTTTCGCATTTAGCAAAGTTTTTCTAACTGATTAGTGTGTCTATCCACAATCAAACGAATTTCATTATGATTCATGTCCTCGGATTTAATTTGTTTTTACGGATATTCCGATTGATTTTATCAGGTTCACCCTTATTTATAGTTCCATTTAGTTTTTCAGCAGCAGCAGATTTATCTATCACACCACATGTATGCTGATGATAACATATTTCTGTAATTTACGATAGATCAAATATATAAATCGGAAGTAATAGAGGATCGTAGAAAAGCTTTACCTTACAAACTCTCCCTACACTACCAGCTGTAAGCATACCTGTTTATCTTGTGTCTTCATAACTCTCTTCTGTGATGTCTTTGGAGACGCATCCTTGCTTCTATAAATGGTTTATCCATCTATTACCAACATTGCGGTTGATTTTCTAGGTGATCATGATGTAATAGAAATATCGTTAAATTAATTGAAATCTGGATGTTATCATGTTTGAACAAACCAATTAACGTATCATAAATGTATATGCTACGTGTATCAGCTGGTTTTATGATAGCTTTCATGTACCACACAACGTCCGCCACATTGAAATATCAATACAATGTCTCTGAAGTGTTACTATGTAACTAAAGAGTAATATTACATTTATATATTATTTACATATCAGCAACAAATGATTTTTTTATACATTAATGTAAAATTAATATATTTTTTGATCTCAGATGTATTACAAATGTAACACCAAAGTAATTCGAATGTAATAGTTTTATCACAGTTACATGTTAGTAATATTATTGTCATTATGTATATATCAGGGGCATGCAGTCCACGAAACAGTATAGATGTCAAAATGCACCAACTCTATTCTTTCTGGGTGTTCGTATGATACTCGATCAAAGTCAAAATCGCGCCAAAATTTGAATGAAACTGCGCCACTTACTCCAATTGTGTTTATATAATCACTAGAGTTACAGATTCGATCCATTTCGGCGCATCCATCGCATCTATGGATTGCACGTTCTATGCCGAACATCTTAAAACGAACGCTTAGCAATAAAGTTGAACCGTATGCACACCGGTGGCGAATACAGTCGGGGGAAGCGGGTAAGTTAATCCCTCAATCTTATACATGTATGTATAGCGACTCAGGTAAGAAGATCTATTTTTTGCTTCGCCGCAGGGGATTGCCGTCCCGTATGCTTAAGGTTCACTTTCCTTTCTCAGCGTTCGTTTTAAAATGTCCGGCATTGTATCTGTAATCACACTCTCAAAGCATTAAATAGGCCACATTTAGGTATTTGTTGGTCAGTACTTAGTATGATTTAAGTACTCAGAAAAAAAAAACTAGAAAGTATCTCAAGTGATGTTCTTCACTTTTTAAACAGATGTTATATAACAGTGCTACAAAAAATTTAAATTGAACTAATATGAATATTGTTAATATATATCTAGTTATTTGCAAATTTGAATATTTTGCCACAGTCATTTATCACCCTCGCACAACACTACATTTCTTACAGTAACTTGTGCTCATGTATATTATTTGCTTAATTAATAACTACCTGTAGTTTAGTTGTTTTAAATGAAGGAAATCAACAAATATTAATGCACAGGCAATACGCATATGTTACATATAATATAATATATTTATTTTAAATGTTGATTTTCCTATTTTGTAGTCTGACAGCAGCACCTAAGTATCTTACAAGATAATCACAGTGTGTTAAATCTTAACCAAAGACTGGTAAGAGTCTCAATTTGACTTCCAGATACAGGAAATGGAGCCAGGGTTATTGCTAGAAAAGAAAATATTAAACATTAACAACAACTACTACAATCCAAACGTTTCACAATTGTTTGCAGAGCTTTGACCTGTGTACTCCTAAAGTATTGGAAATATTCCGTTTACTATTCCGCAAATGCAATCTCTAAAATTATGAGCTCCTACTGCTGTTAAATAACTGCTAAAAGCGAATAATTACTTTCACATTAAGACATAAGAAATAATAATAATAATAATTTATTAGTCCAGCTAACCAATTACAGGACTTATATTATACAAACTTAACATGAAACAGTTAAACAATTCAAGTAAAAACAAGAGTTATACAAAAAATGTGGTAAATGCTAATTTAAGTATAATCTACATCTCAAATGTATGGATAAACCATTGAATAAGCAAACGACGTAAGTAAATATATAGACGTTTTCATATAAATCATCAGAAAACAAATACTAATAATTAGAAAAGTATTAGGTTAATCAATATTGGTATAGGTGATTTAGATAGCCATTTGTTCTAGCTCTAGGAACTCAAACATAGGTCACTATGTGTATTCCGTGCAGGAACATGAATATCAAAAAGATTTAGAAGTGCAGGGCAATCAATTTTATTATATAATAAGTTTTAAAAAAAATTGCGCTATGAAGATTTCGGCGCTCAGGCAAAGAATGAAAATCACACTGAGACAATAAAATCGTGTAATCCACATGGCGTTCCGGATATGTACCATAAATCTTAAATAGAAGATACTTTAAGAATCTTCTTTGTATTCTCTCTAATGCAGCATGCTGATACCCATAGTATGGGAACTAAATTATGGATGCGTATTCAAGGCGAGACCGCACTAAAGCATAATGTAAAGTTTTTATAGCTAAAGCATTCGTAAAACTGCGAGTAGATCTAATAACAAAACCTAATAATTTAGAAGCTGGTAGACAAATAGCAGATATATGTTCAGAGAAAAACAAGTGAGTGTCGAACAATACTCCCAAGTCTTTAATTTTAGTGGTACGCGTGATGAGTTGAGACTCTGTTATGTAGTTGAAGTGGACAGGATTGGTACGTTTGGAGTAAGTGACAACTACGCATTTATTAACGTTCAAAAATACATTATTACGTTTACACCATTGTTGAATTTTATTTAAGTTTCTTTGTAGATGTATACAGTCATCATCTCCGTCAACAGTGCTAGAAATTTTCAGATCATCTGCGTAACATAAATAATCACAGTCCAGATCCAGCAACAAGTCCTTAATATAAATGTTAAATAGCAACGATCCTAGATTAGAACCTTGGGGCACTCCAGAATGTATTGCAAATATGTTCGATGGAAAACCATTGTAGAAAGCATAGCCTCTTCGGTGATTTAGATAAGACTGTATTAATTGCAAGAACGATGGACACTTGCCTATGTTATCTAGTTTTTTGAGCAACATGTCGTGATCAATCGTGTCGAAAGCTTTCGAAAAATCGGTATAGATAACATCCACTTGCCGTTGATCACGCAGTACAGAAGAAAGAACCTGAGTCATGCACGCTAAATTGGTCGTCGTTGACGGTCCAGAAATAAACCCGTGGTGATAAATCGACAGGTAGGGCTGTATGTTCCTATAAATCTTATTGTACAGAACATGTTCAAATACTTTCGCAACATTTGGTATGATACTTATAGGTCTATAATTTTCCACTTTTAATAGATCACCCTTTTTATAAACAGGTACAATCTTACTGATCTTCCAAACGTCCGAAAATATAGAATGTTTGACACTTAAATTGAATATAATTTAGAATAGAAAACTGGGGATTGAATCATCTCCAGACGAAGAGCACTAGTTGCAACTTCTTCAACAGTAATACAGCCCACGCCAAAAGACGAGAATAATTGTATGTAAGACAAAGAATTGTATGTAAATACTGAAGGCGGAGTGGAATTGTTTCTTGTGAATGCACTGGAGAACAGCTTAGCAAAGGCATTAACAATTTTTTGAGGTTGAGAGAGTTCTTCATTCTCAAAAAACATGTGACCAGGTATTCTGCTATTACCCCTGGTGCTATTAATAAACGACCAAAAGTTTTCGGATTTGCGATAATTCCATTCTGAATTTCATGCAGGTAGTCGGCATAGGCTAGTTGGATTTCATGTTTCAATAAACCTCGATCCCTTTTAAATTCATCGTCGGGCTCGTGGCCTAGTGGCTTGCACACTTGCCTCGTAGTCCGGCAGTACCGGGTTCGAACCCCGGTGCTTCCTTTCTGAGTTTGGTTTTCTGTAGTTTTCGAAATTCCACGGCAAATGCGGAAAGGTTACATCTTAAGTCGGTCTACAGCCGCAGGCATAATAATAACTCATGGCCAGCCGATGCCCCCTGTAATTGGCGCAAGCTGTTGGGGGATGCTAAGGCATGAATTATTATTATTATTATCATGATAATACGGTGACCCTGTATGTTTCCATTTTCTGAGGTATCTCTCCTTCATGTGCACCAGATTAGCGATGGGTTGGATTCGTATGATTCGTACAGTATATAGATCGTTGCATCGCAAGTGCCGTCAAACGCTCGCTCCGATAGACGTATTACTTCGTTGAGCAGGTCTTAGCGTTGTAGTATGTATGTATGTGCATAGCTGCGCCGGTGGTATGAATTATACGTAATGTAGGTAGACTCATATGATAAAATTTTCTTTAACGTGCACAATGTGCCCGCTGTTTTTATTTTCATAAAAACTAAATGTGTAGTTATAACAAGAATAGCAAACTTGTGCACAGAATATGTATTGTAAGAAGATGTTTATGACGAATGAAAAATGTAAAATATTAAAGCAATGTGGAGAATAGTAATACTATGTATTATCACAACAATTCACAGTAAAATAATGAAATTTAAATTCTGTAATTAGTAGCTAAATAAAAAATGAATATTCTCATATTTGCAGGAATAAACTTTAAAAAAATATGCATATGTTACAACAGAAGGAATCTATTATTAGTCATAAATTATTATGTTATAAGTTAACATAAAAGCGACCACTTTTCTAATGCATTAAATGCTCGAAACGTCTTCTGGTCGCCTCAAAGCAATATGCTAAACGATCGTAGAAGCCTCGTTGCGCATTCTGTAAAATTGCTGGAGGAATGTCATCAAAAGTGTTAATAATTTTTTGTTGCAATTCTGCCAAATTGTTTGGTCTATCGTTTTCAAATGTATAGATCTTAGTTTTCATGTATCCCCATAAGAAAAAGTCATTAGGGGAGAGATCTGGTGATCTAGGTGGCCAGCGAATAGTTCGCCAGGTACTTAGAACACGGTTTGGAAATACATTATGAAGATATTCTCGTACAACTCTACTATTATGAGCGGGACACCCATCCTGTTGAAACCATATGTTATCCAAGTTGAGCGCCAATTCGTGGAGGCGTGGGATAATTCGATTCTGGAGCAAGTTAAGATACCTCTCGCCTGTTAAATTGCCATCTATAAAAAATGGTGCAATTTTATGCTCTCCAAGTAATCCCGCCCAAACGTTTAATTTTTGGGGATACTGAGTTCTAGCATTGTATGTTAGGTGCGGGTTTTCTCTTGGCCAGTGTCGAGGTACAGGATTATGTCTTCCGTGCAACGGGAAAGTACTTTCATCCATAAATAATATATTTGCAATAAAATTTGCGTTTTGATTGCAAATATGCATCATATTTTCGCAAAATTCCATTCTCTGTTCTTCATCTTCGGGAAATATTTCATTTGTTTTCTGTTATCTGTAGGCATGGTATTTATTTTCTTTAAAACACGGCATACTGTGCTTTTAGAAATATCCAGCTGCTCACTAATACCCAATGAAGATATTTTCGGGTTCTGTTCGACACTGGCACAAATTAAAAGATTTCTTTCGTCTTGGTGAACAAATGGCTGCCTATTACGTTTGTGCTTGTTCGGCATAATACAGCCCAATCTTTCAAAATTATTTATTATTCGCTGAATTGTTTTTAGAGCGGGTCGTGATTGATAATTCTCATAAAAGCGCTCTATTATTTGCCTTAAGGGTATTTCCTGATGATTCTACTTAATAATTTGTTTTCTGTGAACTAAATTATAAACATCCATTATTTTTATAACATATAAGTACCAAACTAACAAACTAAATAAATATCTATGTATGTATCTTACACTAAACTCTGCAGAAAACCTAATAGAAACGACGACAAAACACTAACTAAACGAATATGTTTAGCAAAAATGCTTGAAGACAATTAACAGATTAGGATATAATAAGAAAATGCAAATGAAAAGAATATTGTTTCAACAAGAATAATAAAAAAATGAAAATGTAATAAAATATCGCAAAGCGCTAGAACATATGAGACAACTACCTTCTACAATGCCTAACTGGAGACTGCAAATATCCAAATATGCATACGTATTCTCTGCAACATGTAGCGTCGCCGGCGCGGCATATGGACTTAACTAAGACATACCGTTCAACTATAAATATATTTTCACGGCACTTGCGATGCAACGATCTGTATACGACTCTCATGTGTGATTCATACGGTACGAATCTTTACTATTTATACGGATTCGTATAATCCTATACGAATCATTTACTTTATACGAATCCGTATCATTTTGGAGTCGTACTGCCGGATTCATATCATTCGTACAGTATATTCGACTCATGAGTGATTCGTACGGTACGAATCTTTAGTTTATACAAATCCGTATAATTTTGGAGTCGTACCGCCGCTTGATATGAATCGGAATCGGAGTCAAGTAGTATAGTGGTAGCAATTGATTGTAGTCGTATGAATCGTACCATTGCATTGTACCGAATCTGTATAATTATACGTAACTTATATGAATCATTTACTTCATACGAATTCGTATATCTTAGAGTTAGTCAATTGGTACGAAACTAAATCGAAGTCAAACAGTATATTTGTTTCATACTGGTAAATTGCAGCATGAATGTGAATCGTTACTGTTTATACTACAGTGGTGTATTATGATTTCGTAAACATTGGTTCGCTAGGTTTTATAGTTAGTAGTTCGTGTCCCTACATATAAAAGCGTCAATAAGAAATCATTCTTATCGTATTTTTTAACAAGGTAGACTATTTTCTTGAATTTTCTTGGGTATTTAGAATGATGAAAATACCATAGAATATAGGACGTTTAGGTGGCTTAAATTATTCATTATTGCACTATCCTTTGGACTTTATTCTAATGATCTTGTGAAATAGTATTAAGATTTATATTTCAGTAAAATAAACAAACCTAAATACACAGATACATTTCGTATCAATAGACGTTTCGTACAATGGTACGAATCATACGACTACGATCAATTGCTACCAGTATACTACTTGACTCCCATTCTGATTCATATCAACCGGCGGTGCGACTCCAAAATGCTACCGATTCGTATAAAATAAATGATTCGTATAGGATTATACGAATCCGTATAAAGATTCGTACCGTACCAATCACACATGAGAGTCTTAGGTATACTGCACTAATCATACGAATCCGACTCATCACTAGACGGAGAGTCATGAATCCTCACGAGTCGATACGATTCCTTTCGGTACGAATCATATTATACGAATCTTTTATTTTAGGAGTTATTTGGATTCGAATCACTAAAAAGATTCGAATCGCCCATCGCTACACCAAATGTTTGATGTAACTTGTACACCATACCGGATATTGGCGTTTACAATGTTTAGTTTTGGGAACATAAAGATCAAAAATAGAATACTAAGCTTGATAGAAGGCATCCACTGTAGTATTAATGTTGGTATTATTTGATAGGAATGATCAATCCCATTGGGATAAGGCAGCATGAATTGAAGGTACATCAGCTTTATGAAAGTTATATCTTGTATTACTGTTAGAGGGAAAATTATTAACTGTTAATTGGGTGTTAATATCGAATGAAATATTTAGAGAAGGATGATGTGAGTCCTCAGGTAGTAACGGATGTAAATCATGTGCTATTTCAAAGCTCCACTCCAGATTTGTATTTACCAAATCGAGTAAACGTCCATTAGCATTAGTAGTAGTACATATTAATCTGTCGAAAATTGAGAGATTCCATAAACTGAATAATAATTATGGATTTTCTATCGAATATATTACAATTAAAAAATGGGGCATTAAAATAACCCACAATAATTACATTTTTACCAAGCAAAGTAATTGCCAGCGCATCAAATAATACATCATAATCCCCACAATTTACATCTGGTGGTATATACTATATAGTTAAAATGTATATTGTATTAAGCTGAAAGCGACATTTGCATGACACAACATCAATAACTGGCAATAAAAGACTTAGGACTTAGAATAGTAAAATCTCTATTTATAAAATTCTTATTAAATAACTTTGACTCCATATCAATTAAAGGAAGTTACTTTTGAATATACATATATATATATATATATATAGCTCACGTACATATTGGCATCCTGTTCGCAATAATACAAATCGACATCCTTCAGTATACTTTCAATGTATTTAACGATTCATATAGCGGTCATATTGGCATCAACTAGTACAGCGGCTAAAGTAACAGCCACTCGCATACGGTGAATCCCCCGTCTACTTTTATAACAGTATGCTACGGTTGAATTTTAAATTTCGATTATGTTGGCTTCGGCTGGATGTGACAAATAATAAACGTCATTTTGTAAACAGGGTATGTTGATTAAAAAATATAGAATAGAAGTAACAAAAATTGCAATTTTAAATTTTCAAATAATAATTTCGGGCCATGTTCTTTCCATTTAGAATAACTTTAGATTTCTGCTACTTCCAATTACAATGCAACTTCCTTATTTCAACTATATATTCTAATTTTGATTATAAATTTGAATCGCTGAGGGAAATTTAAAACTCTAAAATTAGCCTTTTTTTTGAATTATTGCATTTGTTACAAAAATTGACAGTTGCAGACTATTTAAAATGCATGCAAATACAGATTTTAGATAACTATCTATCGTAAAATATCATTATTATAAACTTTACAAAACTTCATCAAATTCACAACTGTTAATTCGCAAAATGTGGTGAGGCATCACATTCGCCTCGGTTGATATACAAAAACGGTAACACCAATTTAAAACCTTGTTTTGGAGCATATGTAAGTCCATTGGGAGCACGTTCTAAAATGATTTTGAAATATACAGGGTGTTCAAAAAAACTTACGCATCAAAGTTGTCAAAATTTAAATGCAATACCATAAGTATTACATATTTCGATAACGCAGATTAAATAAAGGCAAGTTACTGTGATATTCCCTATATCTAGGTTCAACAGTTTCTGAGATATTTGACAATTTTTGAAAATGTAGATCAATATTTAGAATGAGTACCTAGCGTACGTATTTAAGTTACGTGTTTTAAGTAGTATTATTTCATTAGCACAACCATTACATCTAATGCTAAAATGAAGATGTTTTCCAAAAATTATACAAGGTGGTTAAAATCTTACCTCTAACTATAGCTACCATTAATGCTCAATAACTTTCTTATTTTAAATGAAACATCCTGTATCTAAGATAAGTAATTGGTTTTTAAATGATTTCTCTTATAAATATTGTTAAAGTTCCCAATACATATGTATCTCTCTTGTAAAAGTCAATTTAGTGTTTTAATTGGCGATTATGTATTAAAAATTTGGTTAAATCGAGGTAACTTTGACATGATGACAATAATTTCAGGCATTAATTTAGTTTAATTTATTATTGAAAAGTGAAAACAAACAAAATTTAACCAATACACGTCTTATCACATAGAAATTATCACCATAATCATATTACAAAAGAAAACAAAGAAATTAATGATTCAAATATCGCTCAAATTGATGTCCGTCATTTTCAATAGATAAATTAATCTACATTGGATGGTTGAGTGAGCTAACATACCGTGGAATGTTTATGCACGATACGACTACATATTAAGTCGCAATTCAAGGCTGCTAGCATACATACGGCTAGTTGGCCAATCGCAAACGCGATAACACTCGAAATATCTCCCGCTACGTGTGTGGTACAAACATGCCATGTTTATTTGTTACAGCAGTTTTACCCGTACTTTTGGAAAACGTACCTCTGAATATCCGCCAAAAGATGCGGCAACAACTAGATGGTGCTCCTTTTTTTGAGTTAATTGGATAGACAATACCCTAATAGGTAAAAGGACGTGGTGATTCACAGACTTGACCTGCAAGCTCCCCAGACCTAATGAGCCCAGATCTTTTTGTGGAGATGTATGAAAATTAATTTTGTACAATATATGTGCCACAAACAACACTTGCCAATATAAAAGCATTTCAACCAAGTATTTATTTATGTATTGAAAATGGCGGACATCCATTGAGTGATATTTGAATCATTTGTTTCTTTGTTTTATTTTGTATTAAGTTTATGGTAAAAATGTGTATGTAATAAGACATATGTATTTGTTAATTTTTGTCTGGTTTCCAATAAATATGAAGCAACGTCCAATGCACCACTGCCTACTTTTCAAGAATAAATTAAACAAAATTAATGCCTGAAATTATTCAATCATGTCGAATCATCATCATCATAACATGTCAAAAATATGCAATAATATGCATGGTGTTCCATTTAAATTTTGATAACTTTAATGTGTAACTTCCTTTTGGAGCACCCTGTATATTTCAAAATAATTTTAGAATGTGCTCCCAATGGACTTACATATGCTCCAAAAACATTTTAAATATGTTACCATTTATTGTATATCAACCGAGGCCAATGTAGCATCCCATCCTGTATATCTTATAATTTTTAAATACATTGCTACGGTTTTGTTACCCCTTATGGCATTTTTATTGAAAAATTGGGATAGTATATGTTTATCCTATAACAAAATACCTATCTAAACTAAACTAGTTACAAGTTATCTAAGACCTATTGGCGTAAAAGACAAAGCTATTGTGCGAAGAAATATAATTCTGGGCGTCTAGTATTTTCACTACAAATACCAGTGTGCATCCAAGTTTGGGCCATCAGAAATTATGAGTTTCTTTAATTAATTGCATTGAATATCTAGAAATGTCGAAATCTATTTTCAATTACTACAACGTACTACTCCTACAACATTTAGTTGTAGAGAAGCAATCATTACTTTTTAATTTACAATGCAATAAAAGTAAGGAAAGCATAGCGTGCCATTTAAAAAGAATGTTCTTCTACTCCCATACTTTAATTGTACATATTATTAGATATACTGAACCTGTACTTTAATGATGTCCATTACGATACAGATTTTCATTATGATACAAATTTACTTATATCCAATAGGAATATAGATGTTTCATTATGATACAAGTTTATGTCCAATAAGAATGCGACATTCCAATATTCAATATGGCCGTGACTACATATCTGGCAGATATAAAAATTAATGAAACTTGACAGTTCTCTGTATCTATTTAAATATAGTAAAAATTAAAGAAATACGTATATTATGGGGTCGTAGAAAAAATAGTGTATGCAACTCGCATTTAATGGCTATTAAGACACTCGTATTCATTACAATACTCGGCTTCGCCTTGTATTATAATTTTCATACTCGTGTCTTAATAGCTATCATTAAATCCTCATTGCATAATATACTATTACATTACCGGATAACAAAGTTTGGAAAAATGTTCTCTGAGCATCCAGTATAGTTCTATAAAATTTATAATAACGCAGGTAATGCAATAATATACTTTCCTAAATAATTATTTAAAAGTCTAAATTTATATATGTATAAACTTTTTCGAAAAATAGTTTGCATTTGTCAATGTTTTTACAAAATATACAATTCAAAACGGATTGATTTTAGTGGCACCATTTATTTAAAAAACTAAACTTAGAACCGTCTCGACAATATGAATCATTAATAAAAATTAAGACATTTTATTTAAAATATAAAAGTTGAGATGCAAATACGCGTTTCTATAATAGTTACGCAAATAAAATACGTTGGATTATATCAACTTCGAAATAACAGTAGGAATTCTATCGGTTATTCCCCGACATGTTCATAATTCCGACAAATTTCCACATGTTCCAGCTTGTACGCGCCCTGTATAGCACCTCTGCCCAAGTATATACAACTTCGACTAGATTGCCCTCTGGTCCATATACTCAGGCACTACTGTGTATAAAAATATGCATATAACGGTAAAATGTCCATCCAGCTGGTTTTCATTCTACGCATAAATGACGCTTAGAACAGTTCATCAAAAATTTTTTTCATAGAAAACAAGTTGGCATCCATATATCGGATGCCACTTTACCGCGGATGCCAATTTTACCGCATTATTTTCATGGCAGGACGTCACCTTGATACGTATATATATATATATATATATATATATATGTGTGTATATATAGGCTGTTGAGAAAGCTTAAACTTCCAAATTTTTCCAATTTTTGCCAATCCATGCTGCATATAGGAACAAAATACTCGATGTGTACCCAGCGTGGTGTTACTGCTGTTTGCTTTTAATGATTTATAAGACTATTATATGACGACAAACTTATTTGCGTTATATATAAAATATATTAACACCATCTAACCAATATCTTTGGAAACCTACCTTTTGACTTTTCACCTACTTTGATGGATATTTTGATTAGTTTCAAACAGTTAATTTAATAAATTTAAACGTGAAATACGTTAATCTACTAAATTATTAATTTTCTTTCCAAGAAAATTTACAATTTGCGATAGTAAAATATTTAGACATGAAATCGTCATGTAAATAACCTCTTACAACTCAAGATTGTGCAATAAACCGGGCGTACTGTACTTCATTTACTTTATACTAATCTGTTTAAAACTTTCGATACGGCATTGTATAACTTATATTGCATACAATTTTTCTTCCTAACAAAGTTTAATTGTATCTGAAGCGCAATTTTTTGACTCACCATTTAGTATGGAGTGAGTCGAGAAAGGTCTAAGGTTACTCTCACCTTGTTTACATTTCGTAAATTTTCTACAGGGTTACCAAAATTATGGTCGAACAATGACATATTTCAAACTAATTTTTCTCACTTTTTTCAAATGGAACACCCTGTATATTTTTTCACCACTTGATGCAGAATTAAAAAACAAATATTTTTTGTAAGTATAACTGTATTTAAATTCTCGACGGTTTTCTAGATATTTATGGAAAACCATTTATTTGGTTTTCCACGGTAAATTTGTATTAACATTTAACTATGAATAACATTAGAGAATTTTACACATGATTAAATTAAGTATTCAAACAATCTACCATTTTCTTGTAAACACAGATTTAACCTGTTTGTTAAAGACCTATTTGTATTTTGTAACATTAAAAGAGTAACTGTATCAAAGGCTTCTCTTATTCTTTCCCGCATGTTTTCTGGTGTAGTTGGTGGTATACGGTAGACCAGATCTTTAACATACCCCCACAGGAAAAAATCAACTTTGGTCAGATCTGGTGACCTTGCGGGCCATGGAACAGGTCCTTGTCTTCCAATCCAGCGACCTGGAAACTTCTCATTAAAAGTATGTCGAACTTGAACACTGAAATGAGCAGGCGCCCCGTCTAACTGGAACCACATTCTTCTTAACAGCCCTAATGATATATTCTCTAGAAGGTTATCAAGGTCTTCGTCCAAAAATCTTTGAAAAATATCACCATTGAGATGTCCATCAAAGAAATGGGGTCCTATAATATGGTCTCCAATTATACCTCCCCCGACGTTTACATTCCACCTGTGTTGCCGGTCAACTGCCCTCTTAAAATTTGGATTCACATTGGCGTAATAATGTAGATTATGCCTGTTCACATGACCATTATTGTGGAAAGTTGCTTCATCGGTAAACAATACAGTATTAAAAAACCGTACATCTTCTTGAATTCGAGTGAGACCCCAATTACAAAAATTTATCCTGTTTTCGAAATCTTGCCCTAGAAGTGCTTGACTCACTTGTACGTGATATGGATGGAAATGATGCTTCTTCAAAATCTTTTTAACTGAAGTTTGACCTATGTGCAGCAAATCACTAATGTCGGCTGTACTCCTATGTGGATTTTCAACAACACTTGCAATAATGTTAAATTCGATTTCATCATTTAATATGGGCTTTACTCTGTCATGTTTTTCATATTTAACTGTCCCAGTCCTGTTAAATCGATCCATCAATCTTTGAAATGCTCTTTCGTCTGGGTGCCTTCTATCAGGAAACCTCTCGCCGTACACTCTGGATGCTAGAAGACAATTCTTTAAACATTCTCCGAGAATGTAAATCATATCAGTTGATTCTTGGATCGTATAGTTCATTTTTATTAAGAAAGAAAGATAATATGTGCAAGATGTCGCCGAGTGTCAGAATAATACTACAAGAATTAATAACATTGTCATACCAACGAGTATTTTTTTTCCATAACCGATTTGATCTATTAACAAAAATTTACCGTGGAAAACCAAATAAATGGTTTTTCATAAATATCTAGAAAACCGTCGAGAATTTAAATACAGTTGTACTAACAAAAAATATTTGTTTTTTAATCAGGTCAAGTGGTGAAAAACATACAGGGTGTTCCATTTGAAAAAAGTGAGAAAAATTAGTTTGAAATATATGTCATTGTTCGACCATAATTTTGGTAACCCTGTAGAAAATTTACGAAATGTAAACAAGGTGAGAGTAACCTTAGACCTTTCTCGACTCACTCCATACTAAATCGTGAGTCAAAAAATTGCTCCTACGTTTTTTTTTATTTTCTATTTTTAGTGCGTAAAATTTCATTTTAATGGCTTTTAATTTATTTCTCCGGAAATACCAGGAGTAATGAAATAATTTTTTGGAAATTGATAAAGTGCATTGGGATGAACTGAAATGTGCAACACAATACAAGGGGTGTCATTTAAAAAAAAATACTTCCTAATCTTCACACTTATTTGGGTCACCTTATATACTTAAAAATATTTTCTTGAAATAGAGTCTTGCAAGTAGTATAGATTAGTATATGAACGAAATTCCTAACATCATTAGTATAGGAGCTGTAGGCCGGCGCGCGCTTAGGTGACAACCCTGTATAAAATTTTAGAAAAGTGGATTCTGAGTAACACAACGCGTGATTGATGGGATTAGTGTTGACAGTTTCGAATTTTATTTATAGCACCGACCGTACCCAAAAGAATATGTATATGTAATTACTAAATAGTACATCTTAAATTTCATCCAGCGTGTTATCGAGGCCAACGATCCGGTGTCAGATACAAATTTATATCAAGTACTTTTTTGGGACGCGTAATTACGGATTGTATAAAATAATTCATTTACAGATTACTAAATCCGTCTTTGAATACTTTATTAAGAACCTGCTGTCAGATCAGCAGTAGCAAACTTGAGCATGTGCTACTACACAGAGCAAAATATCAAGTTGTGGATGTAGAGTTCCCGCCTAGCGCAGTAAATTTGTTGAGTGAGCCAGTCTCTTGCGAGACGTGGAAGAATAGTCACATACCGCGAGCGCTTGCGGTCGCTCCCAACCCGTGCTCGTCTATAAAAACTGGATTCTCGGCATCGACTACAATAATATCGAAAACTTTGAATTAATGTTAATGGAATGATTTAAAGTGAGTACGGAATAGAGACGATCTCATCAACATGTGGCGCTGTTTCATATTAATTTTGTTCATTTTCGCGGTTCATGGACAGCGAAAGAACTATAACAACTTCCCATGTCCGGCAAAATGCATGTGCAATCTGCGAAGCGTGCGTTGTATGCAAAAGGATCTGGCCGAAGTACCTAAAGTTCCCCCACACATCTCGCTATTGTAAGTAAAAGTTTCTTGTTGAATGAATGTTTTGTTGGTGCATTACACGCGAACCGTGCGAGTTTATATTTTCGCTGCAATTATAACGCCAACACTTTGCGCATTTTACACATATAATTAATGTTAAACTTTTAAATGTAATGCATAAATTTGAGAAAACGTAAAACATTAACGCTTTATATGTTACACATGTGTACATACTATTAAAAAAATATATTCTATAGTACCGGCATAGGATCAAGTCGAACGTGTAAAGCTTATCTTCAATATTTTAGAATTCAAGTGGCTAATATGTTAATCGATTAAAAAAATAAAGAGAAAAGCCATCTGGCGTATAACTCACAACTAAAAGACGCGAATGAAGTAGATTTTTGCAAAATATAGTTTATAATTGATGTAATTTGCGGTTGAATATAAATTGAAGTGACAATTTGCAAACTTAATTGAACTTTGCATTATAATACCGTAACATGTTATCAACATCAACCTGATTTGCCAAACAACAGCACCTGCTTTTCCAGTGAAACATAAATATAGCGAACTCATTATATGCACTATTGGAATTTGTTTGCTGCTATTTTAAGGACTTTAAATAATGACGGGAAGTTTGTGTTATACAAATCGAAAAGGAAGTTAAATTTACTGTGTGCAGTATATAGATAGAAGCTACAAAGCAATTTTCATAGTTGATGAAAAGTAAAATTCAGCAGCGCGAAGAAGGATATAACAAGAGGTACATTGCGAGGATAAAGGGAATGAATTAAGTCAAGATTAGCGTATAGTAAATCATGAATTTTCATACTATTTAATATTTGAACTTTCCTTTGTAATTTATAAGTGTTTTATAAAAGTTTGACTGCTTTTCTTCAACATTGTTTACTCCTAGTTACTATTGTAACGACTAATAATAGATAGGTGCCTTAATTTAATAAATTAAACATACTAGAAATAGAGTTACCGAATACGAAAGTATTATGAAGTAATTGAACGCTTCGACGCGTGACGCTTGGAAGTTCTATTCCACATAGATCTAAAAATATCATTGATGCGTTCTATAAACAAAAATTTGCTACAAAAATAAACTTCAACGTAGGAATAACGATATAGTACAACACTATATTATACTACAATACAAATATTTAAGATTTCGTATAAATTCAATAAGATATACTTATGGAAGCATTTTTAATAGTGATTTCCATAACATATGACGGGCAAATGTTGATACTGTGCACACAAAATGTGACAAAATTTAAATCTCCTACCATTCTTGTTGTCTAGAACTAATGATATCTATCCGTATGATTGTAATAATAATAATAATAATTTTCAAAATAAAAGTGTTCCAGCTACTGTGTTAGAATTTAAACACGGAAAGACCGATTTGATTGGTATAACTGTATATTTGGTTTCCTATATTCGCCTATACAATTTAATTCATATGGCATTGAATATTTAATATAGCAACCCAATGTATAATTACACCAAATCAGTCTTTCCTTGAAGTGATATAGACATCGCTAACATATTAACATTCCCCTTGCACATGTACCTACAATTAATTAAGTATAAATTTTGGAATTTTCTTTAGGAAATGATATCTTTGAAGTAAGGGTAACAACAATAACATTTGAGGTTTCTTTACCGTGTTTACACTCCGCACAAGAGACATAGCTGCAATTAGAGTTCAAGGTTTACAGGAGTAGGTAATCCAAGTATCACACGATGATAACGGCAGACTTATTGTACATATATACTTACGTAAAATGATAAAAATACTTATTGTAAAGTATATAAATGCCTCGGTATGAAATTATGAATTCGTAGACACAATTGGTAACACGAAATGAATGTTTGGAATGCAGTATTTTTAGTATCATATAGGACAATGAGAAATCACAATGTTATAGAATTTGAAGTCCATATCGGAACTTCCAATATTCTACTTATGTCTGAAAATATATTAAAATGAAGGAGTCGATTATGCACGAGAATAAAAGCGAGACATACAGTGAGCTTAATTTATGCAAACAGAATATTTTCTGTAGCAGGCAATACAGTATATACGCAAAATGAAGCTCTTTAAAAATAAAAACAATAAACATCCCATTTTTTTCTAATCATAGTTCTAAAAATTAATAATTTAAAGTTACTACAATTAAATATACAGTACAAACTGCAAAGAAAAATTAACATTTGATACAACTCCCTCATTGTTATAACTCGATAACTATAACATTTAGAATAATAGTCCTCAGAAGTTTTTTACAGAAAATGTCATGGTATTAGACTATGAAATTTAAAACACGAAAATCTCGGAGAGCACTATTCTATTGTAGTTTTCAAGTTGTACCAATGAAAAAGGTTCAGCAAAGGTTAATGTTTTCCGGGATTAAAGTAAAAATTTTAACACATTTGAAATGATATTTGTATCAAAATCGTATATTCAAACATTGGCCCAACCTTAAACATCAACTGAATGAACCTGGCCCTAAACTGAGCTCCGACTATAGGTCTTACGATTTGTACTGTAGGAACTTATAGATATTAACACTATATCAATAATTCGATTATTACTAGTATATTTTTATTAAGACATATATAAATTTAATTTTTCTTGAAGTAAAATAGCACTTATTTTGTGCTAAGCATATTATCCAATATTTTATTATACAGCTTCAAATTTTGTCCATTTGTAATGAATTTTTTACAATTGCCGCTATAGTGGTGATCATGTGACATATGTCAAAACCTTATTTCTATGTTTTTATTATGCAGAGAATTTTTCCATGTTAACATTATAATATGTATAAGATAAAAACGAATTTAGCAAGTGTAGATATAAACGTGAAAGTGAGCGTTTATTATACTACTTTCCAGGTCGGAAAAAGTTCGTAATCGCGAAAAAGAGGGTTTGTTCATAATCCATTCCAGTTTACTATAGTCCTCTCTGTAATCGCCGTGATCGGTTAACCGTCATGACTTAATTTCTAATAGTCTTGACCGGTTAAGAATTTGCCAATAACCAGAAACCAACCTGTACTTATAATCGGTTAATAGATTAACCGGTCAACACGGGCCTACTGGAACATAGCCTGTGACCGTGTGTTTATTAGTGTCAATTACAATTGCTATTGACTTGAGTAATAATAAGTAACTTGGCTTACAGTTCACATCATAGAAACAAGATTTAAGTTTGATCTTAGGCAATTTTTTCTTTTTGTTCCTATACTTTTTAAGTCTGGGATTGGATTTAAAAGCAGGGCTGCATCTTTGATGTGCATCTGAACCCGTACTTGAGGTTCCTTCATTTTTGGATACTTACTCTGTTATCTTATATATTTCAATTGAAGTAATAATGTCTATTATTATTATTACTAAAAAAATCCCTCACCTTTCCAACCTGCCGATATTCAACTATTTAGTCGCAACCGAATTCACTAAAATATTAATCATAATAGATCATATAAAGTGCATTTGTTGAGCAGATATTATAATGATCAAATTGATAACAAAGAAGTTGGTAAGCAAATAGTATATTACATACTAAGGTTGAGAAGATGACTATTATTGCCCGAGTGGCGAGATTAAATTCAGAGGCACGCAGCACCGAAGGATTTAAATCCACGAGGGCAATAATAGTCTTCTCAACCGAAGTATGTATACTTTTCTTTTGTACCAGTAGTCTAATTGGATCTTGAAACCTTGATAATTATGAAAAAATTTATTCATGTATGTAAAATTGCAATAACTCACTGATATTAAAAGTGGTAACGAAAGTTCTGCAATTTTCCATCACACTTTAGTCAGGCTTAGGACTGGCAATCTAAATCACTGGCGTGTTTAAAAATTGCAGTGAGCTCCACTGTTTGGTCTGCTTGTTTGTTAGTAAAAAAAAGATGAATAGAACACATACCTTTTTTTGATTGACTTAACAAAATCAATCGTATTGATATACATATATAAAAGGAACTTACTTTATCGACACTCACTCACTGGAACACAACTCGAAGTCGAGTCGTTTTATTACAATAAAAAATATTGTTATGAATAATAATAGTTTGCTTTTTAAGGAGTGTAACTGGCGCAATAGCTAACTAGAGCAAGTGACTCCTCCGAACCTGTCCCAAAATGTACCTCGAAACAAAAAAAAATAGATTTTAGAGTTTAGGCATCATTTGACGATTTGTTAAAGAAAGAAAGTTCATTACGTACCTTATTTTTTGTTATTTGACTAATTCAATAACTCAGAATACAACTCGAATTCGAGTCGTTTTATTACACTTTTGTTTTATATGTAGTGGGTGCTTAGTTGCAGTGACTCCGTAAGCTGTATTACTTGTCTGGCTATCACTGCAACTCTTGCGGTGTAGTTTAGTGTGTGTAAGTTGTGTTCAAATGGCTTTGTGACAGCATCATATCGCCTTTTATGATGCCGCGCTGTTAATCACTTTGCTCCCAACAGCGAATGGCAAGTCGATCCGGGATTAAACTCTCTGAAAAAATGTCACCGTCCCTCCAGAGAATTGAACCCCGGCACCTATCGTCCTCTCACAACAATAGTCAGCCGCCTAACCACTGCGGCCGTCGACCCCACACTAAAGAAATTATTGTAATGAATAATAATAAGTTTGTTTTTTAAGGAGTGTAACTGGCGCAATAGCTAACCAGAGCAAGTGACTCCCCCGAACCTCTCCCAAAATGTACCTCAAAACAAAAAAATAGATAGAGTTTAGGCATCATTTGACGATTTGGTAAAGAAAGAAAATTCATTACGTAGGTACCTTATTTTTTGTTATTTGACTAATTTAATAACTCAGAATACAACTCGAATTTAAGTCGTTCTATTACAATAAAAAAATTATTGTAATGAATAATAATAAGCTTGTTTGTTTTTTAAGGAGTGTAACTGGCGCAATAGCTAACCGGAGCAAGTGACTCCTCCGAACCTCTCTCAAAATGTACGTCGAAACAAAAAACAAGTTAGACTGTACAGTTTAGGCATCATTTCAGGATTTGCTAAAGAAAGAAAATTCATTACGTACCTTATTTTTTGTTATTCGACTAAATTAATAGACTTAATTAGTTAGATGCGCAGCAGTCAGTGTTAAATAGGCACGACTGGTAAGGTAACTCAAATTAGAGTTGCCTTATGAAAACAGAACATTTTAAAGATCTAAACTTTTATAGCAACTAACCATACATGTAATCAATACTATACAGATAATAACCAGCAATACCTTCCAAGTTATACGAGATGATACTTGTCATTTTAATTTCTACAACAGAATTTAATATTATCGACATTGCAATAATGCGACAACTTAAACTTAAGTCGTCTGGGTTACATTACATTTACATTATTACATTAACAACTGCAATGTAACGGGTCGATGGCCGCAGTGGTTAGGCGGCTGACTATTGTCGTGAGAGGACGATAGGTGCCGGGGTTCAATTCTCTGGAGGGACGGTGACATTTTTTCAGAGAGTTTAATCCCGGATCGACTTGCCATTCGCTGTTGGGAGCAAAGTGATTAACAGCGCGGCATCATAAAAGGCGATATGATGCTGTCACAAAGCCATTTAAACACAACTTACACACACTAAACTACACCGCAAGAGTTGCAGTGATAGCCAGACAAGTAATACAGCTTACGGAGTCACTGCAACTAAGCACCCACCACACATTAAAAAAAAAAAAAAAAAATGTAATCAATACATGACAACTCAAATTTGAGTCGTCACTACAAAATTAAGTAAAACCCGTTACAGTATCGCATCAGCATTATTAAAGAGACAATTCAAATTTGAATCGTCAAATAAAATAAAAATGTCAGACTGAAAAATTTGGGCGCGTTTCACTAGCATTCTAACCGTTTTCAACAACAACAACAATAATTTTAATGCTTCTAAAGAAAGAAGAATCAAGCATAGGATCAATTTAATAAATCGACACCTTTAATGTAATTAAAATAACTTGTACCAAAGGAGATAACTCAAAATGGAGTCAACCACCTAATATTTAAAGTTATTTCATTGATAGTTGGAAGACCATCAGTATGAGAAACAACTCAAATTTGAGTCGTCAGTAAAACGTCGTTCTAAAATCTAAAAATTAAAAACTTACCTTCTCTTGGCGGTTTTATCAAAATCAAACTCGTGTAATCACTTTAACACTGAAACAATATCAGATACATTAGCGCTGTTAGAGAGACAATTCAAACTTGAATCGTCAAACAAAATCAAAATCATTTCACACAATCAATATGTGACAACTCAAATTTGAGTCGTCACTAAAACGTTGTTTCTGAAAGAAAAAAATTACCTACCTTGCTTGCGATGCAAGCACTTTATTAACACTTGAACAATATCACAGCATCATCAGCACTGCGTTAGAGACAATTCAAACTTGAATCGTCAAATCAAAAAAAAATTATTATATTCGAGAGAGTCGTCTTCGAATCCCTTTGCTTTTCTTAATTTTTAACCTACCAATACAAAAATTAAACACCCGTAACCCGTAACCTCTTTGATTGCTTCCTGCGAGAAATGCCCCCTCCCCCCTCTGTTCCAACTTGCGTTATGTACGAATTAAACTAACCACTAACCTGCGTTCAAGTGTTGCGGAACTGTAATCAAACAAATAATAATATTAGTATCGAAATATTGCAGAAAGTCTTTCATAGTTTTACCTTGAACTTATATTGGTCCTTATCGGGATCCATTTCCAGACTGACTGCGTCAATCACCAGGGGATTTGGTAGCCTGCAAGAAAAATGAATTTACCTTCTAATTTCTTCGAATAAAGTTAGCTGTACTTTAGTGTGTCAAAAATCCTTATGTTATAACTATAATAATAGTTCTTGAATCGAAAAAGTTTTCTTCTATATTTTGCATTGATAAACAAGAATGAATAGAGAAATAAACCAGGCCAAACCTCAGCTATCATTTAGTATATAATGTAAATACATTTAACAGACGTCGTTTGTATAAAATAATAAATTTAATTTGCATCTAGAATGTAGTAAATTGTATACACTTATTGCGAATGTATGTTGAGCATCTACTATAATGATTGGCAAATTTTGATTTGTAGCATAACTTTGGTGAGGTATTATCTCAAACTCTTGTATGTAGCAATTACTTCATTATACAACTTTCAGACTTGTAAAAAATCAGCTTGAAGTCAGAAGAGATCATATTTTCTTTTTGTATGCTTTACTTAATTTTTTGGGTAGCAAATTTTTTTATCTTCAAGAAATAAATATTTACATCTAATTATTTTAATTAGTAGATAGTTTCACTTGACATTCAAAATGTGAAACGCCAATGTGACGAACTGCTGCACGTAAAATTAAAACTGAACTTTGCAATGAGATTCTTATTATCTATTATTAATTTATTAATGCAAAATAGAAAGAAGTAGTATAAAAAAAAACCCGTTTTATAAGAATATCCGCTACAGATAATACATTTATAAGATAATATGGAAAATTTATTCACCTTAAATGCTGCTATCATCACTGCTTTTTCCTTTTGATTGGTCAGCTGCTGTTTGTAAAGGGTCTCTTAGAAGGAGGGCTATTTAAAATCAACGTAAATTGTCTGCAACAATTTCAAACAATATACTGACATATTACGCATGTTAATATTCAATTTTTACCTTAATACAACATAGAGCATGTGGTGGGAAACCTGTAATACGAAGATGAACCTACTTGGAAGCGTTAGTAATATTGATATATGATAATAATATGTAGATACAAAACGTATAATATTTCAAACTTTTACCTTGATCATCGTCGTCCTTGTCTGGTATAACGAAAATGAAAAGCTTTGCAAACCGTGACAACTTAAAACCAAACTTTTAGGACAAGCAATGCTGCAAGGATGTTTGATATATGTACATACCTCATTTAGTCATTCTTTACATATCGGGAGGTATACTTACGAGACTTCACCATTTGCTCCGCTAATACACTTGTATCACTTGTTTTCACAAACTTATAACCGGACATATGTACATAACTCAAATTTGAGTTATGAATTCAATTTAAACCGGAATGCTACATTTTACAAGGAACACGAACCTATATCTTGCAGAATACTTGTTCAGAAGTGTTTTATATAAAACGCAATTCAGTTTAATTTCGTGAAACAATGAAGACGATTGTGGCGATGTTTCAATAAAATTCTCTAACGATATTGTGTTTGCAACTAGAGTTTATATATTTAGGTATATTAATCATATACCGTCTGAAAATAATCGTCCGGGCGACGGACAAACAGTGTATAGCTGGTCTACATAATGAACGGTGCATGTCTTATGCTATTGCCACTGCGGTACATTTTTAATCATACTCGCGTCCTCTTCACGGTTCTTCATGTTAAGGAGTGAGAGGTTTCAGTGTATGTGCAATCGGCCAAATATAGGAAAGCTTTGCGCTATCCTGCACGCTCTCACCGCAATCCGTATTTCATTCCCTTTCAACGCATTTGATGCCCATCGCCCGCTCGTTTCCAGCAATACACGGCGCTTTAACCAAAGTCATGCATATTTATGTGCTTCTATTTACATATTACTGTTGCTTTCCATTTCCATAAAATCTGACTTATTCCTAGATCGCCTCACTTGAATGTCTTTCCATTCGAAAAAAAAGATAGTAATTATGGAATTGGTTATTTATTACTGCACAATTCACAGTTTATTTTCTTCCGTAGTAGCTATATAAAAACAAAATTTTATTCGAAATTTTTGCTTTATTTCCTATGAACCATGTTTTTTAAATTTAACGAAAATACTGCCTACATACATTGTTTTTACTTCTCAAGTTTTTACTTTGCATAGTACATGGAATATAACTCAAATTTACTAAAAAGGTTGTTTTTATTATTTTATTTTAAGAATTGCTGCTGTACCTCGTGCCTTCTAACATTTACCTTTAGTGAAGGAAATACCGAATTACACGATCTTATTAGTTGCTGTGGTAGTTGCTTGAATCGAAATGAGTGGAATAAGTTCAGTGGTTTTGCTCGCATTCCACACTTACTATGTAGCGACATAATATACGAATACAACGTTCTGATTCTCCCGATCATGTAGCCCAGTCGTATACTGCTCGTCCGTCGCCCGCACGATTATTTCCAGACGGTATAAGTGACCAATGCAAGATAAACACTAAAAATTAGCATCAGAATTCTCCAAGGATCTTCATGGTACGACTGTCACTGTCCAAATTAATATATACATTGTTCTTTATTTAGAAGTTTAATTAAATATGATCTGGCATATTTCATTGCATGTTTTGCTATTGGTATTTATTCAAAAACTATTACGAATTAGTTTACTTCTAATTTTCTGTACCCACGCTATTATAAAATGAACTTAAATAAAACAATTTCATGAAGATGTCTACACCTTCTTTCTTCGTTCTTTCATGTATACGTTCATATTAATATTACTTTACACGCTAGGTACAATAGCAAGAACAATGTGAATATCCAATAATTAGCAATAAATAACTACCCCCGTTTTATGCAGGATATTACAGCCGTTTGTATTTGAGCTATTAATAGTTTTTTGGTGTTAAACAAGTTGCGTACATGTTGCTCTATCACAGTGATGGTGTTGTCCGCCCGTAAGTTGGACGGACCAAACAGTTGCTCTTCGGTGCTGACAGCATGATTTTGCGTGCAGTGGGGTTAGCTAACACGTTTATTAATGGCACTACGATGTTAGCTTCAAATATCTAAGTGCGCAGCTTTGTACTGAATTGATAGAAATGCTAAAAATAACCCACAACTGCACTCACACTGTCGCCTTTGGTATCTTCAATTATAACGGTTGGTATTCATATTGCACAAACTCCTATTTATTAACAACATTTTGCTGTTAGGCTAGTTGCCCACACATTATTCGATGATTAAGGAACGTCACGCGGTGAAGCAAAAAATTAGCTAGTACATTACAATAATGCAATTTTTCCCAAACGCCAATTAATTAAACATATTTTTATATAAAAATATGCCTTCCCGAAGTGGAGTCGAACCACCATGTAGGGCTATCGCGGCTCTACCGCAAACCGTTGCGACCACCGGGGGGCTTCGACTACACAAGTAAACTTCACTTAGCTAGTACATTATACGTACACTGTCTTTTTTCGTTCTTTGATATCACATACAATCGTATTAGTATTGCATTACACACTAGATACAAGGGTAAGAAATGAATATTGCGGCTGCTTGTATCTTACAATTAGTTATTAGTAGATTGTTTGCTGCTAAGTAAGCTGCACACACGTTGCTCGATGATGACTCTATCGCAATGACAGAGTTGTCCGCCCAAGTGGTACTTGGACGGACCAAACTGATGATCTTCGTTGTTATGACAGCATGATTTTGCGTACAGTAGGGTTAGCTAACGCGTTTATTAATGGCGGCACGATGGTAGCTTCATACATACAGGTAGCTATTTAGTGAAGCTAACGCATGAAATAATTGGACGAGTTGACCTCCCTAACAATTCAAGTAACATTTATTTGAAAGAGCTTGCATTTTTCAACTATTACTTCGCAAAAAGGATTATATTACTAGAATTGGAAATCTAGCTACAACAACAAGCTACAAAACGGGCAATAGTTACTTGAATGGTGTCTGTTAAGCAGACGACGCGGTACTAATTGCGGACTACGAAGACAATTTGCAAAGGTTACTTCACTCTTTTAGTCAATCAGCAAAAAAAAAACTGTGTATGATTATTAACACTAATAAAACCATATATTTAGTAATGTCCCAAAAACCAGTAAGATGCAAACTGGAGGCTAACCAGAGGATAATCAAAAAGTGAGTTAATTCAAGTACTTAGGACCTGATATAAGATAGTGTATATAGTGTAATTTAAATAGTGAATACCGGGAACAAACAATGAAAGCATCGTGAATATCAGGCTGCTTAAGATATGTCGTATGGAGGAACAAATGCAGCAGAATGAGTGATGTCGAAAAAAGAAATCATGGAGGCAAATCAAATTTTATGGACTACTGAGCATTAAATTTCATTCTACCATAGAAATAATTTGTAAAAGTACAAAAGCTTTTCTGTTTTCTGGAAAACAAGATATGAGTCTGTGTTCCTTGCTTTATGTATGCATTTCTAAATAAACGCGGAAAACGTAACGCAAAAAGCGTTCAGCTAAACGCGAAGGGTGATAATATAGCTAAACTGCTGGCAGATTGTAATGTTTTAAAACGCAACATTTATATACGACTTGCGAAATTATCAAAAATAAATCGTTATCAAAGCTTCATTAATTAAGAAAACCTTGAAATTTTGTATATATGTAACAAATAATAAAACAAACTTAAGAACATTTACCGCTTGAATGAATTAAATTGAATTAATTATGGATTTAAAATATCACGAAAAATTTTCAAATATGCGCAGGAAGTATCATATAGTAAGCCGCAAAATTCATGCTATAAATGGAGTTCCTACCTTAATGCAGCTAATCTAGAGGTTCTTGCCGTTCTTAGTCATCCTAGCTGCTCCATATCGACACAAATCGACTGTAACAATACAAAACAATGTAGTAAACTATTTCAGATTTAATATTTAAATTTTTGTACCTTAAATCTGCAGAAATTGTGTGGTGTATCCTGTAAGACGGTGATGTAGAGATGGCACAACATTTAGTAAATACAACAGTTTTACAAAACGGTACATGAAGAATTTCTTAACTGCCAGCAGTGATTTTGACACCCTTATTCAAATTGCGCCCGTTGATACCAATACAAAATACGAAAGTATAAAGCAACTAATTACTAACCTGGGTTCAAGTGCTGCGGAACTGTGAGAAAGAAAAAATAATATTAAGATATGAAAACTGTGCAAAAAGTCTTTGCAAGTTTTACCTTGAACATGCATTTATCCTAGCCGAGTCCCTTCGTCGAATGACAGCATTTCCCAGCAATGTTGGACCAATACTGCAGCACTAGAAGAGAAAATGATTTTAACCTATATATCGAAAATGTTAATTTTAGATTTCTACTGTTTGCTTGAAATATGTTTCGGAGCACCCAGTATGGTTTTGTAAAGTTTATAATAATGCATTTGATACAGTATAGTTTCTTAGATACCTCCTTAAATTTATATATCTGTACATGCATTAATTTTTTAGAAATATAGTTCTTTGTCATAGCACGCTGCTGTTAATTTTTGTTACAAAAATTGAAACAATTCAACAAAATTGTTTTAAATTTGTTTCGCTAATACTAATCAATAAAAAGAAAAAAAAGTAATTCTATTTGGAATAAGCAAGTTGAAAGGCATTTCCGGTATAACCGGAACAAGTAGAAATTTAAAGTGAAAATATGTAGCACGAAATGATTATTTGCAAAATTTTATTTTTTTTTATGGTGGAAGTCCAATTAAATTTATGTGACTAAAATAAACGAACGCAATATAAAAAACATCGATGGAAGAAATTTGAACAAAGGCAGTATTTTAACAACACAAAAACGCCATTACATACGTTTCTGTGACGACTTAGGACGCCATTAAAAAAAACCGTAAAAATACAGTTTCAACAGGTTTGAATTCGCAAGAGGTAACTAATATTTTCAAATATGATATTCAGTAATATTAAATTTAGATACTTTGTAGACCAAATTCGGATATTTATCTGATTTAATTTAATTTAAGAGAAAAAAATAGAGAAATTCCAGTAATTTGACTTACCGAATGAAACACCTTCTGTGCTGTGGACCACCCACCTTCATTCACAAAGATTTACAAAAAGAAAATTGAACTTATTATTTTGTTAAAATGTTCAGTTTCACGATTATATACCTAATGTCACACTTGTGTTTAGCGTTAATTAATTAATTAATTAAAACCGAAAGGCACTTAAACTTTAATGCAAAAAAACGCGGATATATTTTATAGTAATAGCAATGTTCACCATTTCACATCCCGAAACTAACTGTCCTAAGATACGATTTTAGAGGGAATAAAGTACGTATGGGTGAGTCGTCACCAAAAAAAGCAGTTAATAAGCTTTTTTGCGATATACTCGGACTCGATTTAAGGTAAACAACATTAGTAGAGAAAATATAAAACTAGAAATATATTTATTTTTATATTATACCACGTTCTACATTAAATATTATTATTAGGCGAAAACCATTGTAATTAGAAGTGTCCCGATGTTTTTGCAGAAAATTTCATATTCTATAAAAAGGTCTTAAAATTAATTAATTAATTAATATCTTGGGCGGTTAAAACTGAGCTGTCGGGAAAAAGATCTTATCTTCTGTATTTTCGTAAATGCAGCTCTAACAGGGCAAGATGTCAAAAAAATTGCAAGACCATTGGCGCGCAAGAAATGTATTTCTTGCTTTCATACTTTAAAATAGTATATTAGCTAATATAATCTCTCTTAAAAGTATTGTTTACTACAGTATTTTTATACAATATTTGACAGAATATTTTCATGTTAAAAATATTAGCAATTTTTTAAATTTACTATTTTAATGAGCTATGAAATTAGAGAATTGTTTAATTAACGAAACAAATTTTGCTATTAGATTTAGAGAAAAACAAATTTAACTACTGAGTATGATACTAAATAGTTTTAAATTATTTCAAAAACAGAAATACCGCAAAAAATTAAAAAACATATCCCTAAGTTATAAATTTAGTTTGCCCATAAATAGCATGCGCTACCCACCTTTGCTCCCGAAAAAGACAGATTAGGGGCGAAATGCCGAGTTTAGTAGATTTTGTTTTCTGTACTTCTATTTTATTTTCTTTATTTGTATGGCATCTATTTACACTACTATGACGCGGTCAAAACCTGGAAGCCCACATAATGCAGATTGGGACTCTGGAAGCCTTCGATATCCATAGCAATCCGTGTAAAAAAACTGAAAAGGTAGAATTTAAACTAACGCTTATAAAATAGATTTTGTTGTATCTTCCAACGATAAGGATATTTTTTTAGCATATTGGCTGTGAACAAAGGCCAAAAATTATTATTATTCGAAACCTCCCAAATTATTTCTATTCTTTGCCATTATTATGCCTTTCTTATACGGTTTCGCTTAAGGATAATACTATGAGGCTTATTGTAGGGGAATGACTGAAAGATATTTTATAGACAAATATCTGTGTACGGTAAATATACTAGATCAATTTTACAGGAATACGTAGGTAATTCGCTGTACATGAAGAAGTGAATATAAAATAGTGTCCTTTTTAAAGTTTGATTTTAAATTTGAAGATATCTAAAGTTGGCGCCGGTAATAATAATAACTATGTTACTTACTTGAATATACAATAGATTTGGGACTGTAATTTCAAGATATGTTGCATTTTCATTGATTAGATTTAAAATTTTTATATTTAGGGGTTGGAAATACTTGTTATTACAAGTATCGCCAACATTTTTTCAGTTCCTTAATATCAGGCAGATCAATATCATATTTTAACCTTCCGGTGTAGTTTAACTGAACTGGTTCAATAAAGCTACTGAAATATGCAAACAAATGGTTAACAGTTCAAGTTCAAGTTCAGCTAAACATTAACTTAAAACCCAGACTGAAACATTAAAACTCAACATACTTAATTAGCATAACTAATTTATTTCCAGTTGGCACAAATTATAGTGTAACAAAGTACGTCTGAAATCTAGCTAAATTCATAGCTAATATTTTTAGTGCCACTTTTAGCCCATACAATGTTTTCAAGGGTCGAGGAATTCACAACAACACAATTTTGTTCTCCACTCCAAAGTCCAAGCCAATTCAAAACTTTACTAATAAAAAGCTAAAATGTTCAGGTCAACAATTAATTCAAGATTACTATAGAATCCTGCTTTTGATTCCAATATTAAAGATAATACTAATCTTTATATAAATCTAACGTAATTTATAATATTCCCTATAAGGTTTGTGGCAGTGTGTGTTTCATTAAAGGAGACACAACCTTGGTTCGTTGTTTGCTTGCTGAACAACCTGCATAACTATATAGTTTTAGTTTGTGTTTCTGTGAGTAAATTCCTTTTCTGTGTGTTAGGATGAAATAATATAATAACAAATTAAGTAATTGCTATAAATTCAAAAGGACTACAATCTACTACGTATTTATCTCTAATTCCAATTCCTTCCTTACAATTTCTTGAGACAGTCGTGTGTTTAAAAGCAAAACGAGGTAAAGTTAATAAGAAATATCAATTTGGACAAAATCAGGTATCTATTAACAATGTAACCGAATAAAAACAGGTTAAATTAGCCAAAATTGTAGCTTATACTTATGAAATAGTACAAACATTTTGCTATAAATTGATAATAAGAATTTATTGTTTCAGTCATGACTGCTATAAATAATATTGCTTAAATATATTTTGTTATAAATCGTGCAATTGTTTAGCAAATTCTGTGGAATATATAATTTATTTAATCTTCCAAATGCAGATAACTAGTATAATGTTTTTAATACGAAATAATATGAATAAGAAATACTGTCTTTAATGCGATTTTTAGTAAAAAAAGCTGCTCTTTCTTGCTTTAATATTAGCATTGCATGATTCATAATATCAGCCACGTTTGTATGCGTTTACTTGTCAGTTTTCTCTTTGGTTTTTTACCGTGTATCCCAGTTTTTGTTCCATTGCAACATATTCAGGCAGGTA
This sequence comes from Holotrichia oblita, assembly GCA_023690525.1. Lineage (NCBI taxonomy): Eukaryota > Metazoa > Arthropoda > Insecta > Coleoptera > Scarabaeidae > Holotrichia > Holotrichia oblita. The sequence continues at coordinate 155,795,299 of CM043015.1, read as the reverse complement.
ATGTCGTTATAAGTAATAAATTTGTGAATACATTATTACATATACATACACATATGTATATTTTTAAAAGCAATTGGAAAGTTCTTTGATTTAAGTATACGAATATGTAATATTATTTTGTTGTAAAATTACTGGCTTTTTTAACTTTTAACTTTTTTAACCGATATACAAATTGGATAATTTTAGCGACACATCAAACTGGTAAGAGAAGATAAGTATTAGGTAGGTAGGTTAAAATTTGGATACCAATTATCATGGTGGACAGAATTGGCTGTTTATTGTATCGATTCATGAGGTTTGTCCGAATCTTCTAGCAGTTCTAGGATATTAAAAGTCGGTTTGTTATACTGAGTGACTATAAATATTTGAAGGAGATATTACTTTGGCAATACTGAAAAATCGGTATACCTGGTTATTAGCTCTATAGATTTATCTTTTCGTAAGTAAAAATTGGTTATGTAAGTAAATCAATATTAATTTTGGTCAAATTATCATCCTAAAATAAACATTTTCAATCATTTCTAATTACTCGGTATGAGTCAAGTTATGGAGTAGATCAGCGATCTATCAAACTATTGAAATGTTATTTGTCATCTATCAAATTGTATCGGCTAATGTGAATTTAATTGATTACAAAGTCATTTATAAACAACGATCGGATTCAGAGAAAAATACCAACGTTAAAACATTAAAGTCAAATTAACTATCTATAATTTTGACATATAAGTTAGGTAAAGTAGTATAATGGTATAATTGAAACAACAATCAAGATGCGTCAAAAATTACTAAAACAAAATAGACCACGCAACGTCATCGACGTTTTTTAAATGATTACATACACTTTTTTCTTCACTTTCAGTTCTACTAATACATAAGCAAAGGGCGAAGTACTCCTAATCAACTTTTGCTTCAATTAGCTTCACTTACCATAAATTAGTAATCTTAATGCATCAGTCTAGCAAATTTAGCTCTAATGTTGATTGTATTTGTATGAGTTTGAAGCCTCACTTTAAAGACGTGTGAAACACGCAGTTTGGCATAAGCATACATTGCGTTAGATTGCCATATTCTGCGTTACCTAGACATGTCTTTGTTTAGTGTCGGTTCTTATGCGGAATAGCCTGTATAATTTGACGCTGTGATTCTAGGAGATTGATTGTGAATAGATGACAAGTCACTTCACATAATATACGATCAAGTATACCATGAAAAATTGGCTCATTGTTAAATCAATTTACATGTGCGCAGTATGTATACTTGACCAACCGAAAGCTCTTCATTCTCCCCAATGAAACAATATTTATTAGTTGAACATTTACACTTATCCATTTTGTTGAAAATGGTATAAAGATTTGACTGAAATAGAATTGTTTGTATCTATGTTGGCTTTATCGTCTGTCGGATTATCCGTTTAATAATTATTTATTCGAACCTACTATTTTTTTACTGTTCTTTGATCATTATTGACAAATCGCTAAAAGCATGTAAATAAAAAAAAACCAATACGCTGAAATATCCTAATTAACATACTTGTTAAATGTATCTGGGAAGTATGCTATCTAGTTGCAATTATATCACACGTTATAAGACTTATTATATGGGATTCAACTACTCTTCGCTGACTCAGAGTGCACTATGTTGCCACGAAAAGACGGTATATTCTCAAGCTATAGAAGATTTTTAGAATATTAGATGATCTAATTATTATCCAATGTTTACATACATTTAGCGAAATCTCGTTGGGGTACGTACCAATTTGATAAGTTAATGTGATGTACACGATTCTAAAGTTTAAAATTTATGACTTTGCACTATTTCTTGTACTATATTTGGTCCATTCTTTTGCTCCACATAGTTATACTGGAAATTGTCTCTGTGTACATTTCTGTATGCAATTGTTACATGACCGTCAGAGGTTTCAGAGTTCTTGATGCCTTAATACTGTAGTCAAATTCAAAAAGTTTTCTGTAGAAAAATTATAGCAAAACAGCACGTTAGATGTTTCAACTGTACTATAAATCTCCCCCGCGTTAAGTTATACTGTTATCTCTCACTCTTACTATATATTACGCTTTCTACTGAAAAAGCTTCTTACGGCCTAGGTTAAATGTAGAACTCCCTGAATATTTTCTCATTATTTTTATTATTTACACAATCCATCCGAAATAAAAAAATCTTTGAAGAATTTCTGGTAAAGTCGGAACCGTTAATAAATAGGTAGCTTTTCTATTAGTCTTGAATTGAAATAAAATTTTGAGCACATTTACAATTAACGGTATATTTATTGGTTCCACGTTGAAGTTCTAGATAAATCAAAGTATATTTTGTCAGAAGACATCAATCGGTTTTTATTTACAGTTATAGGAATTTTTGTAATGATGATTGGGGAGTATAAAACTATACAATGTGAGTTCTGACCGTGTACCACTGATATGTACTTATCAGGCGTGGTATAATTTTATGGTACAAGTTTATATGACGCAACTTTGAAAATGTGTGCAATATCAAATTTAGTTATTTTTAAAGTTATATATGAAAGTGTACAAGTGCAAGTACTACTTAGCACATATTGATACTCCATTGTCTCTATACAGTTTTATTAATTATTACAATGTGGTATGGCAGAAAATTGTTTGAGCGAACTCGATCAAAGAATTATCCCGATGTAGTCGATGGAAACGCACATACCTTTTTCATTTGACAGTTATTATTATCATGAAATAGGCCGACAGCCGCAGTGGTTAGGTGGCTGACTATCGTTGTGACGGAACGATAAGAACCAGGTTTCAAATCTCCGGAAAGACTGTGAGCTTTTTCTCGGAGAATTGAAATTCGATCGATCTACCATTTACTGTTGGGGGCAAAGATATTAACAGCGTGGAGTTATGAAAGGCGGTTTAATGCTGTCACAAAGCCATTTTAACAAAATTATACACACACAAAGCAGTACATCGCTAGAGTTGTACTGATGCGCATTATAGTGATAGTTATACAAGTGTAACAGCTTTCGAAATCACTGCAACTAACAAGGAAACACAAGCCAGTGGTGGTGACCGATTTAAATTAAATTTGGTGGGTTTGTAGGCTGACGTAGTGTAAGAACAACGATAACTTCCATAGATGCTAAATCGCTCGTTTTCGGGGGTGAGGGCGACCAAGAGCTACCTTCTGCCATTTGCTTTAATATCTCCAAAACTATAAGTCATATCAAAAAAAAGTTAAGACAAATATATAATAATATATATATTTTATGAGTACTAAAAGATAGCGACAAAATTTTAAAAAAATATAGGGTATGGGGGTTGTTTCTGGAAAACAAGAACCATGACAGTCAAGCTATTGTCGCTCTCTTTTAGTACTCATAAAACAGTTATATATTTGTCTTAACTTTTTTTGATATGTCTTATAGTTTTGGAGATATTAAAGCAAATAGAGGAAGGTAGCGTTGGCTTTTGTTCGCCCCCACTGAAGTTACCGTTGTTCTTAAACTGATCAGTCTACAAACCCACCAAATTTCATTTAAATCGGTCACCACCACTGCCTGTATTTCCTTGTAAGTACCCACCACACATAAAAAAATGTCAGCAGGCAACAATATAGTGGATCCACTGTTCTGTGTAAACAAACGTTTTGTTGATTTATTAAAAGTAGAGAGTAGGCAATTACATTGATTAATTGATCATATTAGCTAATAATTCATTTATATGAGGAAACACAAATGTGTTCATTCCTTCATTATGTCGACAAAGATTAAATGAATTTAAAGTCGTAATTGAAGACGATTTGAAGCAAATCTATACATAATATTGTTGCACAAGCGAACATTTATTCGTTTTTAATTATTTTGTTGTTCAAACAAGTTTTATTGGAATACTTTATACGATACTCTTTAAATAATTAGTATTTTATTCAGTGGTTTTTTTCAAAGGTTTTCATGGACATTTTGTCTTGGTCAGCGTATTATAGAGTATCTGTTTTACATTAATTCAATTATACATTATTTACGAAGTCGAAACTTTTCTATACTACATTATTCGAGATTTCCAAATACCATTGTTTACAGTTATCATGTTCCTGAATTTGGTTTTCAAAATTTTATATCTGATATTCCACAAATATAAATTTAATTGGTAGAAAAGTCGTGTGTATTGTGTTTGGTAGAAGGATTTAATTGAAACTACACTAAACAAAACATTTTGCTTTACATTAATGTTAAATACTTCTAACGCGTTCAAAAATAGCTTTAGAGCACCGAGAGACGTACATATATTTAAATGCCATTTCAAATACTAGCAGAATTTGAAGTATGTATATTAAAAAAATGCTCCTATTGAGTCTGAAACGAGATGGGTTCTTCCTATAATTCCTCTGTGTAAAGTTTTATCAAAATTTGAACTTCTGGTATCCGGTTGTAACTGACAGTATGCTACACTATACGTATTTTCTATCTAGAGGCAACTACATACTTGCTGTGCAATAAGAAAACAGTGCTCTATGTTTAGCTTGATACGTTCGGTTTAAATCATAATACTGTTACGTTCCTGTTTTATATTATATTAACAAGAGTGACACTAGAATTACAATATTAACTTATAATGCTTATTTATAAGTAATTACAGATTCTCATTCGAAAATATATAGTTTCTAACCTTATATGTATTTTAGATATGTATTCCATTGTAAGGCACATTACTACAGCTACCCCATTGTATCTTTAACGATATTTTAGTCATTTTCTGATACTTTAACTACAACATAATCACTTCTGAATTTTGTCATTAATTTGTTTGAAACAGGTAGTTGTATAAATTAGTTACCATTTGATCTCTTATGCTCTAAGTAGAAAAATTCAAGTAAATTCTGTAAAATTTATCCCTCACTCGATTAAATAGTTTTACTAACTCTAAAACTAAACAATAAATGCGGAAATTTTAAATTCAAAAGAGTTACATGTGAAATAATACTAAAAATAAGTTACAATCAGTGGTTCTATAGTTTAATATAGAACAATATTTTATAATGCACCAATCCATTAAGTTATTTAATACGACAACGCTTTCTTTTTACTAATTTTTCATTTTCAATGTTCATTAGTAGATAGTGTAGCAACTCAGCCGTTTGAGCTTTCACCTTACAAGCCATTTCAAGGTAACAACATCACATAGTACTGCAACAATACTGTATATTTTCTCCTCAATCGTATTTTAGTGAATGACAATCCCTCACACTAACATGCTTAGCAAATACAGACCAAACATAAATCAATTTTCTCTTCTCCAATAGTACTTTGGAGTTATAATTACGCTTTATGTCTTGTTTACAGAAAACGTTAGAGTTGTAACTAGAGAATGCTGCGATGTCATAACCGATAAAAATAAGGGAAACTGCAACAAATATTTTCTTTTATCAATACTTTTTTGCTAGTTCATAGTTGATTTAGACGAAAACTAGAAACAATTATATTTTTAAATTTTTCAAATCAATATTTATTAATAAATTAGTGTCTTTACTTTAGGATCTTTTGATAAATCGAATTAGTTTACATTTTACAAATTACAAAATAACATTACATCCAGCAAACTACCATTGCTTTTTATCAAAACTTTGCTTCAATTACAGAATTGTTTAGTGTTCATTAGTACATTACTAGGTTTGACGAGAGACAACAATTAAAAATGTTGAATGAATGTATCTTTTTCTAAATTTCAGAGCATCACACATATTAATAATTTATCAATACTTAAACTGTGCCTCATCATACTCATCTTATATGATAATCAGCGTATAAACTAAGTGAAACATGTAAACACTGTCGAACTTATTCCAGAAGTAAATCGTGATAGTACATATACATATGTACATGATAAATCTGTCGGAGATTAGAAATCTTCAATGTTCAAAATTGACAAAGTCATAAAATTATTTTAAATAAACGTAATATATAACCACTTGACTGTAGGCTATGTAAAACAATGGCTTTTAATCAATAAATTATAATTAAAAATATTTGTGCTCTGTTGTTTTTTTACAAGGTTTTGTACAAAAATAGAATTATTTGCAATTACAAGAAAATAAAAACTTTCAGCTCTACACTGAATAAGAAAAAGAATCATTTGTATGCACTCCCAGTACTGCCCGAAATAGTATATGTTATTATTCCAGTAATAAATAGAAAAGTGAAAACTATACACACAATGGTTACCATTCTGTGTTTTACTTTATTGTTCTTTTTCTCGAGAATTTGATCACACATACATATGTAAGCATTGTGTAAGCGGTTCTCGTGCAAAAATAGAAGGAGGTCCAACATTAAACTTCTATTTTTAGTATTGTTTGCAAATATCTTACAGCGGTTTTGTGAAGCTTAACATTAGAACACAAAAAAGAAGACAACATTCCTCAAAATATATATTCGACATGTGTCTGTGTCTATGCCGCCCGTTATTATTTTTTATGTGCAGTATGCGCAGCGATAGCGGGTTTATGAAGTTGCTATAACTGTTTTTCTTGCCGTGACACCAGTAGAGTTCTGCAAGTAAGTGCGTGTAAAGTGTGTTTACGGCATTATCACTCCGTCGTAAGTACAGTAGTACTTTTAAGCTTCATTTTCATAGAGGTTAGTGGCAATTTTAGTGTAAAAGTAGTGGAGTGCCGAAGTTAGTTCTCATGGTTGTAAACGAGAGTAACGGCAGTGGAAAAGTAGTGCCAAAGTTCGCAAACTTTAAACTTTCCCACTACACTACCAATACTTATACCTTTTCGCCTGCGCAGAACAATCTACTGATAACAGCTGTTTTGTTGTGTTTACATTTGACTTCAATTACCATCTATCGTCGTTACGCATGTGCCACAAAGCAGACGCATCGCCACAACTTGTCTTGTGTAAATGCATTTCTGCACTACTATACACCGTTCACTACTCTTACACTACAATTGCCACTACCCTCTATGTAAATAAAGCTTTAATTGTATCCCAAAGCGATACAATTAACAACTCTAAAATGTTCCGCGCAGAGTCGACTGATGTTTCACGGGCTCCAACAATCGCCTCTCTCGAAACATTTCTACCGTTCCACAAACTTAGTTTTACTTTTCCTATTTAATTGAAATATTACATGATTTTATAAACTGAATAAATACTTAATGGCTATCTTAAGGACATATTAGTAGATTCTAATTTGTCACTTCAGATAAAACAATATTAAAAAAGCTATTGCTTATTATTATAAACAAATATATATCACATCTACAAGATTTATTAGTCTTAGTATCTCTTAGATTCTCTATATTAAATTTTATACTTTCAATTTACCTTTAAATGTGTACATATTTTGAATTGAAATTACAGGTTTATTAAATTTTATAGAGAAAAATATTTACAATAATGATAACTGAAGACAGCGAAAGTTCTATAGGTCCATTAACACAAAATTAATAAATAAAGAAGATTTATAAAAAATTATAATTCGTTCTTAAACTTCTTAGTGAGTGTTGTATATTCTATTCAAAATAACATCCGGGTCATCATACTGTCTATCGATTTGGTCATTGTTAAAATGGGAATATAATTCCTATACCTTGTTATCGCAGGTTTTAGTTCTTTGATGCTATCGTATGAGTGACCTGAGATATACTACCACTTCCGATTTTGATATAGTATGATGACTGCCATTGATGTCGCCGTACTGCAATCTATTGCATAGGTAGCTACAAAACTAGGAATGCGCCACATCCCTAATACCATAGCATTCCTGCTTTTCAAGCAATATCTGATGATCAACCAGTACTCCAGTCTCCGTGGTAGGATTTAGAAGAAATGAGTGGCATTATATGGGAACATTTACTTGGGCTGACAGTACTAGAGGCCAATTTATTAGCTATGCCATTAAAATATTCATTAAATGTGTTTGACACTACTTTTGATTGTTCGACTAACTACTGTATTAGCGCCACAAAAATGTTGGCTCATTACGAGTATTATTGGGAAAATCGTGCCAGTAATATTTGAAGCCATCAAGCCCATCCAAGTTAAATTTCTTCTCGTCAGAAAACAAGGCATTGTTCTACTCATGATTCCATCTCATACGATCTTGCGTAAATATTAGTCTCGCCTTTTTATGTCTTTTTTAAGGGTGGTTTTGAAACCTTTTTTAGTTATCGAAAACAATCAATATATCTATTTTCTGACCTTTATGTACTTATCTTTCAATTCCCGAAATATTTCCACTTGTATGGCAATAAAACAACAATTAATTAATACCAATTTATTCCATATTGAAATATTTTATTATTATTTATTTAATTGATTGTTGTTTTATTGACCTAGAAGTGGAAATATTTCAGGAATTGAAAGTTATCGAAAACGTTTTTTGGCAGATATAATTTATTGTACACTTAGTTAGTAATTAGAAAATTTAAATTCCATTTTATTGGTTCCGTGGCTGCATGACCAGAAAAGGTTAACCGAATTATCGATGTTATTTCGGTATTTATCGAGTTAGTTTTTGATTACTCCCCTTAACGCGACTTTTATCGTAGGAATTATTGAACTATATAAAATTTTTGGTAAGATAATGGTATCGTCCTATTTTCTTAGCTACGACTCGATTTGAAACCCTACCTCTTTATAACCATTTATTTTTGTTTTTACCTCCTCAGATAGCAATTTACGGCTTTTTTATTAACTGATATGTATACTTCGATAACATACATTTATATTTAACAGTAAATTAACTTTTGAAGATGTTTAGAAGCTTTTCTGTACTGGAAGGTAATGGCTGATTTTGTAGGATGTCTGTCTAACTCTACGCAACTTCCGCATACTTCCCCTACATATCTAATAGTTGTGATATTGACAAAATAATGTCTGGGCTATTTCTTTATGTTCAGAATTGTAATTCCCAACTCTTACAGTTGCTAAATGTTTATAGGGGAACTACAAAATTAGAGAGGATAATAGAAATTTCATTGAGCCTATCAAATGATTTGACTATGCGCACACATACATCACATTTCGTACGATTGCTCTCCTTGAATAATCAAATTTAGGAAACATCTAGAACCATAAAAGTTTGTTTTAGAGTTATATTTGCATTCACTACACCTTGTTTTTTAATAAGAAGGACAAAATTTAAAATCGCCCGCCAAACTATAGGCTTATGATTGGTTAGTTGCCAGTCATGTTTACACTGCTCAAATTTGCCAATTTTAGTGCCGCCATATTGCAAACACAGCTGATTGTGTTAATATTTTTCTAAAGTATTTTTTTTGTGTTCCTACGGTATTCAACCAATAAAATTAGTTTTTTAACACTATTTGCTTGTGATAATGGATTCACAGCCTAGTACAAATGGATTTTCAACATCGCCTGCAAAAAAGCGTGCTACCTTGAGACGTGGTACAGGAAACGCAACCTATATTAAACATGTATAAGAAAATTATTGGTGGTTGTCCTAGAAGAACAAGGACACAGATAGCACTGCAAATATCAAACATTTTAGATAGTATACTGAAATAAGCGTGTATAAACTTCTGTGTAGTTATATTCCATAATAAGAATAGGTGTTTCAAAAACAAGTGTTTACCGAATAATTCATGAATATAAAACCAAAGGGCTAATTTCACCACCATCAGAACGATTAGGGAGAAAATCAGTGCTATCTACATTTGAGGATACTGTTAAATACTTGATAAGACAAGTAGCACATAGTTTTTCTACGACGGAGAACTTCGCACACTAAACAGGAAGAAATCAAAGGAAGATGAAAATATACCTCAAATGCATCGTTCTACTTTATATAAATTAATGAGAATGCTTAATTTTAAGTAAGTTATTAAATTATTTAAATGTTTTATATACTATTTATTTATCGGTTTTTAAGACGTAATCGCAAAAGTATGCTACGTGAACGTGAAGACATTGTTTTATGGAGACGAAGATATTTATCTTCGATTAAAAAGTATAGAACTGAACAACGTCCAATATATTATTTAGATGAAACTTAGCTTAATGAAGGAAACACAAAAGCAAAAGTGTGGATAGATATTCATGTTGAAACACGCAGACAAGCATTTATAGATTGTGTGACAACGTGCCTGAAAAATCCTGTTGGTAAAGGTAGACTCTTAATTATTTTACATATTGGTTCGAAAAATGTTTTTTTTTGACGATGGCTTGTTGGTATTTGAGGGAAGAAAAACAGCTGATTACCACGATAAAATAGATGCAGATGTTTTAAGAGATGATTCAATAGTATTTTACAAAAAATGCCTGAGAATAGTGTGATTGTAATGGATAATGCATCCTACCATAGCAGGAAGAAAGAAAAAATCCATAAACATAAAACCTTATTGTCTGTACTATTATTGTATTTCTTTACTTAAATATTAATAAACGTAACACAAAGGCATAAACTACTACCATTACTTTTTTATAAATGTGATCTCTTCATGAACTTAAGTACTAAATATGTATTTAAGTAGTAAGTTCATATACTCATATTTCATTTAATTGTATCTATCATTTAAATTTACCGCCAAAATGTTCAGTTATTAAATTTACCTAATGTGATGCGGGCTAAAGCGTTTTGTCCCCCTTATTAGAAAACAGAGGATAGACGCAGAAATATCTATATTAATGTGTATTTCGTACAATGTATAACTGCGTATCGATTAATATGTAATTGTGTTTTTAAAGAGCCGGAAATAGTATTCCGAGAGATTTGAATACAAATAGCCTTCTTAATACAATGGCATCAGTAGAATTCTCTTGCACGTCTGTCCTGAAAGAGTCGTCTAGATAAGCAATTTTATTTAAATGTAACTGTCACTGCCGTGGTTTTTATTTTGTCCACGGTACTCACACAAATAGAAGCATCTTACTATTATATTATTTATATATACAATAATTCCAAGAACTCAAAGTAATTTTTCTATTTATAAAAATGTATAATAATGTTAATGTCAGCACTATATCTTGTATACAGTTACGTCCTAGGTAGTAATGACATTAACAACCTTTAAAACATAACTTCTTAACCTTTAGCTTTTTTCGAAATGGCACAATTATAAAATCTAGCAAATATAAATTTTAGAATTATTTTGTATTAATACCTAGTTTGCAGTTATTTCCCTGTTAAATTAATGTGTTTTGAAAGAGAAATGTGTTTCTACAATTTTGACCAATTTATGCATGTTCAGCTACACTCTTATACAAAAGTGACGAGCACACCCTGTATAATCTGGATGTATGATTTGAACACAATGAAATTTGGTATGGAAGTAGTACTAAGGTAGCATAACTTATCCATACTTGGACGGCGTCGCAGCCCTGATGGAAGGAAATGCATCAAGGGTGGGTACACGACGAGGCATATAGTCAATATGTCGTGGTATAGTCGCGGAAAGGATAGCCAGCCATGCTGCTTCTACTCACTTCCATGTTAGCCAGAGAAGCCGGATAACGTCGAAGTGTCGGACCGATTATATCCCAGATATGTTCGATCGGATACAAATCTGAAGAACCAGCGGGGCCAAATGAGCATTCGTATGCGGTGCTCTTCCACAAAGATCTGTACAACACACGCGACATGCGGTCGGGAGTCGCCGTGCATGTATTGCATACGTTGGTGCCGCCGAGCGTAGGAAAGCACAATAGGCCATAGCACGTCATCTACGTATCAGCAACCCATCATCATCTGCTCTACATGCAGGAGACATGTACGTCCACCATGTGTAATCGCACCCGAACCCAACAGTGTACACATACGAAAAGTACAAACTATTTAATATTTAGCAAAAACTGACGAATTATTTAATTTGTCCCCTTTTGGGCGTTACTTATAATGTTGTATAAAATTCCATGCGATTGTTGTTCAGTACACATAGGTGAAATGGGACGCTCATTTTAAAGCAGAATCAAAGTACATTAACGCTACATTAGGACAAGTTCTTCAGCACATTCAGCCTTAGCTGAACATTTTCTCTGTAGAGGCTAGAAGGCTTGTTTTAATTAGATATCTCCGTAAGCAGATCGTAACACTATTTTCTCCGAAAGGTACAAGAAGCAATCGAGATCCCAAATTATCGCTAGAATCTCATTCGTGATGACGGTTACCCGCCTTCCAGTACTTAGAAATCCATTTTTTTCTTTAATAGCCTGTGCTGTCTTATCCGCCATACAGCACAGTTATACAGTACTAATCTTGCACCTATGGTCGGGACTCGACTTAATCACGAACAGAATTAGCTCGATAACTTAAAAACCATAAGACTTTTTTGGAGAAGATTTCATGCTCTATAAAATCGTCTTACAAGTTTTTCGATATCCTCTGTCGTTAAGCTTAAGAAGTCTTAAGCAAAGAAACAGACAATTAGGGATATTTTTGCGATATTTTTCCTTTTTTTTTGCTAATCCAGCTTTAACCGTATAAGATATCAGGAAAACTTGTAAGACCTTTTTGTAGATCATGAAATTTTCTATAAAAGGTCGAGGAGAGCACTATTCTAGTTGTTATGGTTTGTGCTCGAGCTAAATTTGTTCGATATTAAGCTAAGCTGACCATAGTTGCATGTTTTGTACAGTATACCACTCGTGCCGGCTTTTCTTTGTCAAAAAGTTTTCGCGTCTAGAGTGATTTGCAAATGAAGTTACCGTAACCTTCTGACATCCCTCATCCAGCGGCTTACTCTTGAACAAGCCACGTACATTACTGGCGAAACGGTGAGTTACTAAATTTTGTATTTTTCTGCTTTTATTTCATTTTATTTAGTATTTTGTTTATTTTTGAGTTGCATGTACCATCTTTGGCAAATTAAATGCGAATTTTTCACGGAGGAATTTCCATTTACTAAATAAAGGCTATACCTTGAAGCAAATTTAATTTCTCTAAAAGAGAGTAGTGCTTTGATGAACTTCTTTAGAGTAATTAAATTCACTTTAAAGCAAAGCATTTATTTACAAAATCAATATTCCCCGATAAAGAAATCGCATTTAAATTGCCAAAGATGGTACATTACACTACTATGACAGAACCCGAAAGCTCCCATAATACACACTCGAACCGTGAAAACCTTCGATATAATTTAACTACATTATTATCTTGGTTGTAATTTTTCTATTACAATATTTTTTTGTAAGAAATGTATGATTCTAATACTACAGTTCCATTAACTAAATCGCATATTAATTTGCTTGAAATTAAACTGAATGCAATTTATGCTTATACTCTTGAAACTTGGTGTTAAATTGATGCGAACTTCAGACAAAATTTATGAAACCTATATACCAGGTAAGTTTCTTAATATTTTACTTGATGGCTACAATTTGTTAGGTGTATTTTTGTCTGATATACTCGTTTACCTTACTTAGAATAGAATCTGTTGAGAAAATCTCAGACTACGTATACCAGACACACAGACATCAGACCACATACAGGAAAAAGCAATATAAAATTCGCCAAAACACCCATACATTCACTACATTTGTAGTAACACAACTATTATCCTATGTACCTTATATAATGCCTATACATATATAAACTATCATAGGTAATGTATAACTTTCCATCGTTCTTTACTATAGTTCCTAGAATACAACTTCATATACAGGGTGACTGATAATGAAACGGTCATACTTTACAGCCTGTTAGTAGAGATCATTTGCAATAGATCCAGTCCAATTTATCTTATCCAAAAGTCACTCGGTTTCGAGATATTGTGGGTTTTTTTTTTCGAAGTTCATTTACTATCAGTCAAACTTAAAATTTACGAAAATAATGGAACTTTTCCTCAGTTTTTCAGTTTGCCTGGCTAGAGGACATCTCAACACACATTATCGGTGACAGTTAAACAAAAATTAAAACTTCCGCGTTTGTTGAAACTGTAGACACAATCGCTAAATAAATAGTCCCAAACGTAGCGATTATGTCTACAGTTTCATCAAAAGGGGAAGTTTTTTTTTTGTATAATGAGTGAGTTGTATTTATTTCATTACGAATTTAACGGTCCCTTTTTTTTCCTATTCGCTCCCGCATAGTTATTTTTATTCGTAGGGTTATTGGTGCAATTGTAAATGTAGGTTGCTGCTATAAAATTTCATGTAATAGACTACTTTACTCAATGCAATTGTTGCAATTCATTGTAATTCATTGTAATTTAACTTCATCTTGATCTAATTATGTTAATTCGAAAGAGTAATCAAATATTTTTATGTAATTAACTAGGTAGTAAACTTAATTCATATTTGAATATTTCACGATCTCCCACAATCGAATGCTTTACTCCTGCATTATTTAAATATCGTAGTGCAATGGTAATTGTGGTTGCTGTCATAGACGTAGTAAACAACCAATGTTCGAATGACTTAAAAAAGTATAACTGTGCATTAATTTGTTATTTTGCTTGACAGATATAAACTACCTATGTTTTATAGTACAAATACAATATAAAAAGACATATTTTTCGGACTTGCACTTACGTATAACTCGAAAACCGTAAAAAATACAAGCTAATAGGTTTGTTCGATTTGGACATTTGCGTCTTACAGCAAGCGACAAATATTTTGAAGCTGCGTTTAGTTTTTAAACACTAGTTGCAGAGTAAACGCGACGTTTTAACGCTGCTGCAATAGACTCCAAAATGTTTTAGAGACCGTTTGATTTGCGTTATTGCATGAACAGTAACAATCTAGTTTATTTTCGCATACAAGATTGGAGGAGAGTGACTTATACATAAAAATTAATACATATCCAGGTAGATAAATATACAGTATAGAATTTTCCATCTAGATTATTTATATCATATTTATTATAATAATTATTATTATAATATTTATATTGTATTTTTATATTATTATTATTATATTTGTATAATTACCATTTCAATTTTGTTCTTCATTCGCGTCATTCATGCAACTCATAACAGTCGTCAGACTCATCATATACAGATAAATTGCCCAGCCCTAACTGAATAGAAACGGTGTTAATTAACTTGGTACGATATACGGTACACAACAACGGACCATATATTTGAAAATGTAAGGTTAGTGAAAGAATTATTTATCCTACTCTTTTTTCCGAGCTACCTATCTCTTTTCTTACAGCGAAAATCTGCTCATGGAGTGGATTAAAAATTCGTGACGCTAGAGTGTATTAGCGTCAAACTGCAAAACTTGATATTTCTAATCGAACAGCTACCTCGCCGCATAAAATTAACGCGAATCAAACCGAACAGCAACGTTGCAAGTGCGCATGAGCGTGCGTTAAATTGTTTACTGCCGAAGCCAAATCGAACAAACCTAATATGTCTAGTAAGAAATGATAGAGGATAATTAAGTTTACTCAAAAAAGGAATAAGATATAGGGTGTTCCATTTAAAAAGAGTTACTTTTATCGATGTGAACTTAATTAAAATGAACGTTAATTTGGACGGCTCTGTATACATAGACATAAATGATTTTCAAGGAGTAGATCTGTTGTGCTTTACTTCAGCTAGGACCATGTCAAATATGAAGAATCTGCATCTGCATCTGCAATAGTTCCAGAACTACCGAATTTTTAACATATTGTTGCAGTTGGCCCTATTTTTGAAAAAAATTGAATAACTCAAAAACAGCTGATAGTGCGTAGCAAGAACCTTAATAAGTTTTTATAACGAATTTCATGAGCGAGATAAAAAAGTCGTAAAAATATACCATGCTATTTAAACTAAGAAAGTTAACGTGAACTTCCGGTAAACCAGAAGTGATACAAAAGCGTAAACAATTTCGCCAACGAGACCAGATGACATCATTCGTAATTACAAGTTTTCAGACTTGTAAGATTTCAGGAACATCTAAAACTTCTAACGAACCAGTTTCTTGAAAAACCCTGTACCTACATATATTTATATTCTACCTAACCATAGTGTCACCAAACTCCACGTTGTACACATCTATGCCTAATGACGTGAAATAGTTACTGAAAAAAATGACATGCTTTACTAATAGAGTAACTATTTTGAAATAGAGAGTATACAGCTAATACCGGAAACATGTCTTCAGGATTTAATAATATTTTCTTGATTATGCAGCCATATTAATAGTACAAACAATTCGTCCAATACTAATTCAAATCGAAAACACATTTTTGTAGTTATTTGTATTTTATATTTTAGCTTTCGGTAATTACATGTTTACCTTCAGAAACCTTAATAATATCATTTACATACATTAAACAATACATAACGCAACAAGTTATTTAAAATTAGAATTTACGCCACATTCAAACATCAATAGTACAAACGTATAGAGAATCAATACCATGACATAATCTAAATATAAAAATTTGCAATGAAATTATCTGCAGGGGACTACTATTGATTTTTTATGTGTAATGCATAAATTTAATAAAAATATTTATTCATATTGTTAGAAATTTATATAAATTGTATGAATATTTACGGTTATTTCCAATATGCATCATTTATGTAAATTCACCGAATTTGACATAATTACACATAATTTCCGTCATAATATTTTACATACAAAGATTTTACTAGGAGTAGAATCATCTAGCACGTAATAATAAAAGATCACAGAGTGATACATTTTGGAAAGATAATGGTATGTTTTATCCTCCATTGTGTGTCTTTAAGGCTCTATTATAATTTGTTAGTAGGAACTTTAATATTAAAATTTAATTATAGACTAGTGGATAAGTGACTTAAGCAATGTATTTAAAAATAATGTTTGTTTTAGTTTTGAAGGTAAAGTTTTTCCAAAGTTATCTATTAGTTGATTTGTCCATTAGAACTAAACTAGTTTGGATTTCAATATAAAGGGTGCCCATCTAGTGCGCAGAGGTACAATATCTTGGTTGATAAGAGAGATAATTGAGTTTTTTTTCTTTCATGTCTCTATCTTTCTCAAGATCTACAAACCGATAATGCCGATTATATAGGGTGTTCCATTTCCTCTGGACAAAAAGGAACTTTGTTTTTTAAATATAAACCTATATTCTTCTATAATTTATTTTGAATCTACATGAATAATAAAAGGGACTTTATGTATGATATTCACATGAAAATACTAACGGTCTTTGACATATTTGGATTGCTATGTTTTTCTAGTAAATTTTCATCGCTTATAAAATCGAAAATTTTTTAGGCAATAATGGTTTTTCAAAACACCATCTCAGAAATTGACCTACAGTATAAGGGGTGCGCAGAAAATGTTGTCAAATTTGGCAAAGAAAACTACGAAAGATTTCCTTTAATTTAAATGGAACATCATATTATTGATCAGCAAAACGCAGAATTAGATATTCTACAACTTTACTATAGCATTCGCTATATCCAAGTTCAACACTTTACGTAAAAATCACAGGATCATAATAAAAAGTAAGTAAATTTATGCATCGCTTCAAATTTATTCCATAAAAAAAACAAAGAACTCAAACAATTAAAAAAACAATGAAACAAATTGTTCGAAATATTCACTGTTCACAAGTCTACTGGGTGTTTGGTCGCGTATTGTTTTTTTTACCAACATACAAAAGTCTATTTTTCTCTGAATTTAACTTAATAATCTCAACGACAATAATAACTTGGAGTTTCTTAATTACACATCTGAACACGATTCTTTTTAGTTACACTCTAATACGCATATCTTACCTAAATTTTTATTGCAATTCTGAAAATATTTTCAAAAATCAAAAGTGAAGTTTTTAGGAAATTATTTTTTTAATATCTTAAATTTTACTTTCAACAATATTTTCATTTACCAATCAAAAAATATCAAGAGGTATACTAATAAGAAGATTTTAACAGATCTGGCCTTGATTTCTACGCCGTAATCCTTAACATTTCTGTTTTTTTCTCTGGAACGAAGGAACCAATCAAATCAATGAATGAATAGATCTCTGCGTATTCGGCCATATAACGGATTGCAGATGGGCTACGCTCTTCAAAGTAAATCAATTTATGGCAGTAGTTCTTGTTAAACGTATTTTATTTACGCATTGTTCCGTATGTGTATTAATGATCCTACCAATTTTTGTTATATGTATGAAGAATTCATCGTTCAGCAGCATAAATTAAACATTACGAGTTAATAAAAAATGCGTATTTAAAATATAGATTTTAAACTAAAAATCCTGTCAAGGCCTCGACGTTTAGCACTTGCTAAATACGATATAGTTCAACTTTGCGAAGTTGTTAATATGGTATGGGAGTTGCTATCCTATTTGCTAGGCCTATAATTTGGCAGAAGCCAAAGGACCATGCAGCTGGCTGCTACTTATGCTACAGTAAGATCTTCAGGTTGTGCATTAAAAATGAAGAAAATTACTCTACCACTGGTACATTTGGAAGCTTTTTCAGTACCGAAGGATACACAATTTTTGTTCACAAACGCTAAATATTTGTAAAATTGTATTGCTTTGATATCTCAACATTTCTAACTGCTTCCTTGGCTACATCTTCTGTTATTAACAACTAGTTATAATGTTTAGCAGCTTATCTGAACATTACTTTATTATTGCTAAAACGACAACACGGAAGAAACCTAATCCAACAGGACCGAATTTACGTCTCACCCCTATGTATTTTGATGATTTTAACAAACTGCAGCTCGCATATTTCATTTCAAATGCAATATTACTGTAATGCCTACCTGGAAAGAAGTGTAAACTATGGTATTGTAATGTTTGTACGATTCTTAATCCAGATTAAGCGCTGCAAACAAGCACAATTCATAATCCGGGAATTGTTTCTGCCAATTACTAAGCTTATTTCCATGAAACAGAGCAGACCAAATATAAAAATAATTACTCTAAAAGCATCGTAATTATTAGTCGAAACGTAAATTAATTACCAGTGGTTCACTAAAAATATTATCGGGGATAAAACTTTTCTCTCGATAATTCTACTGGCAGCAGGGACAAAATAAATTCCAGAATTAAACTCCAGAGACCAGATTTAATGTTGTATGCATATACATACATATATATTGCCAACGAAATATTTGCAAGATACGGAAGGTTTCACCTATCTAATGCAATTTGCCGCTTTCCCACTTTATGGCTTTCCATTGTTTTGAGTGCTTTTTGCTACAAATAAACATCAGTGCTAATAAAGGGTTTGCAATTTTTACGGCTACTACAGATGTCTGTATTAAAACTGAAATGGTGGTAGTCTTTTATGGAAACTGTAGTATTTAAACTTATATATCTATTACATTCTTTTCGTTTAAACATGTGAAAAATAAATAAGTAAAATTCGAAATTAGTGTTTTCGTATTATTTTTCGGTTACCAAAATACATATGTATGTATATACATATATCGATGTCTGAGATATATTAGTTATCGCGGTCTTTAAAACTCCCACTAGCAGTTGGCAAGAAATTTGAAATGAGGCAACTTTTGCTTGGCCTAATTTTGTTAAGAATGATTATAAACAATAGATCATTATCTTACAATTATGGACGAGGAATAACTGACTAAGTTCACGTATTTAACAAAAAATAAAGTTAATTGTCAGTTCATTATTAGAAGAAACGTTTCAATGACAAATTGGTATTATTATTTTAAATTATTTAATTATGTTAAATACGTTACTTACGAGTAAGTTATACTTCGTTTACTATTCTCTATAAGTGAATTTTTATATTACACCTACGATTTTTTATTTCATGAATCAATCAATCTTCTTTAAGTATGCAAGTTTAAATAAAATAAAACAATCAGATTTTTTAATATCACGAATATATAATAAACAGATGGCACTTCAAGAATGTATAATTTTTAAAAATTGAAAATAAATGCCTATTATTTACTTGTATTTCATATATGTATGTATATGCTTTGCATACCATTTCAGTATTAGAGCTCTTTCACACTGGCGATTTATAGCAGCGCGACTTAGCAGCGCGACAATCGCTCACGGATTTTGCCGATGTATTCCCTATTCCTATACACACTAGCGATTCAGCAGCGCGGCTGACTGTGCATAGAACCGCATAGAAAGCGACTAAATCGCGATGCTAACTCGCACTGCTAAATCGCCAGTGTGAAAGAGCTCTTAATCTGAAGTTGATACTAATCAATTAACTAAAACATAATTTTATTCTAGATGTCGTCGTTCTGAAACAACATATTGTACCTATAGTAGATTTTGATTTTGCGACAACATACATGTTACTTAATATTTAATGTAGTATTCATGTATTTAATGACAACAACGTTTCTGTTTGCGGATAAACCATGTAGTGTAGGTAGTATAAATATTTAAAGCTTATAATTTAACCCATTAACTAAATTAATTTCAATAATATCCGCTAAAGTATATTTCAGAAGCAGCAAACAACTTTTAATTACAAATTGCCGTGGGATATACTGCAAATGTTGAACGTTGGACTAATTATTAAAATTTATTAGGTTTTCTCATTATAAACCTGAAATGTACCACTAAATGATTCCTTGCGAAAACTTTCGCTACCGTCCAAATGCACAGCCAGAAGCATTTACTGAGCTTATGGCACCGTTTGCAGTACTGCTATAGTCGCAATTCGCACTGCCTATAATACGCATAATAATAATAATAAATATAATAGTTTTTATACGTTACTGTATTTCTGTCATTCTGCACTGCAACCTACTGTATACTGGCTTACGGTGTCATAATTTACCTTTGTTGCAGATGCTTGTACATGTAGTTTGATTATGTTTCTTTGTATGATTATTACTAAACCCGGCATTAGTACAATCTGTGCCGAGTTTAATTATTACAAAGGCAGCATTTTCTACTTACGTTTTATATTAGACATGCGGTAGTATTCTCTCCAACTAATCTTCTTAATTTGCGATAGCTATTAAATCCACAGCGTTCTCTTTTTTGCCTGAAAGTCTCCATTCTTCCCATCTTGGAATTTCAATGACAGTTTTCTTTATGTAAAACTATTTTTTGACCTATCTGTCATCATGCTTATTATGACATAATATAGGCAACAAGTTCGAGACTCCAGAAGTAGTCCTTTCGGCTTTGCTGTATATAAAGCAGGGAAAGCAGTCCTTCCATTACAGCAGTTGTATTTATTGCTTGAGTAACGCCCACATAGATTTATCGTTGTATCTGGTCGAGTAATTTTGGAGTCCTTTGTATACATGCACAGCATCGCCACCTAAAGGCATTGGTAATGACTTTCTAATTCTACTCTATGGTTATTCTACATATCTATAAAGGTTTTGTCCGATAATATCGCCCAAAATAGAATGTCTGCAACACTTAATCGGTAAAGATTTTATAGTACAGAAACTTATCTAATGTGAGTAACATTACATGCTTTGCCATCGATAAATTCATAATTTAGCTTCATTTACGGTCTATTTACTCAAAATGCACTCGATAACAATGTTAATGGATCGAATTTGACCTTACTTTTCTCCACAGACATGTTGACTATGCTCCTGAAGAATAGTTTTAAGTAAAAAGAATACGAAAAGTGATTTTACAAAAGTAAGAGATGGAAGAACATTCAATCTTCTATAAACGAGAGATGATATTAAATTGTCTGTTGTTTTGTGTGCATTACATGTACTGAAATTCATACATTTGAAAGTTGTAAGAGTACAGTCTATACCTACTTGTTCACCAAGACTCCTCGACTACTAATATAGCATTATGCACACGCTTCGTCTATTTCTGGAGTAATTACCTCAGAAGGGCCGGTTGCGCGGTTCAGCAACTCTACGTTTAACTGTTTTCTGAAGAAACGTCTATTAATGTCCAATGGAACAATTGTAATATTCCTTGCACTGAAGCCTTTGACAAACTTTAAGTATTTAGTGATTGAATAAATCTTTTTTTCGTTCAAAAACCGCGTTACACTTTACTTTGATGGGGTATAGTATACCAAGCAATGTAGTAACTTCAAACTTTTAAGAGTAATAAAGAATACAACTATGTAACACTTTACTTTTCATCCCATTCCCACGTATTGTACTCAACATTTATAAACACTTTCAATAGAAGTATTCATTCAATATTAATGCTTTAGCGCGATTGATATTTACAAGCAAAGCTCATCGTTCAGTTTTCTTACCAGATGGGTATTGTAAAAATAAACGCTTTGACCTACAAATTGATTTGTTTCACGCCACGTTTTGCTGTGTTGTCCCACATCCCACATGAACGACTATTACTCGAAACCTATAATAGAATAGTACGGCTCCAAACTTTTTTGTAGAAAATTTCATGCTTTTCATAAAAAAAGGCCTTACAATTTGTTTGACATCTTGCGCGATTAAAGCTGCGCTTCCAAATAAAGGAAATATTACCTAAATTAGACCTAATTGCCTGATTCGCGCATGCAGCTTTAACTGGATAGGATATAAAAAATGGTAGAACTTGGAGCCTGACATTTTCTATAAAAAAACTTCATGACACCATTATTCTAACTATTATGGTTTTCAAGTAATAGTATTTAATAATAGACGTGGAATAACGTAGAAAGGTGCAACATGAAACAAATGTGTTTGTAGCATAAAGCTAGAAAAACATTTATTCCATGAAAATCCATATTGGATTGACTACAATAAACAAAACGTTATGTGCTTGGAGTATATACTAACCACATGTCTTATTTAGATACAGTTGCATTTTATTTATTCTAAATTTATATCTAAATGAGAGATAATTGCCTGTGTCCTATAGACATTATAATCCGTATCGATATCTAAGAATTAGAGTTTCACTACTGATATCGAGAATTTAGCTGTTTTGAATATTACGTGTAGGTTTTTATTTATGTGTAGGTAATAGAAACTTGTATTTATTACGTCTTGTCTATTTACCTTATAGTTTCTCAACACTTACATTTAATAGATCCCATTTGTTAATGGCAGTTAGTACGCTCAAAGAGAAGTCTTATATCAGGAAAGAAATGACAAACTACATACCGTTTCCAGTTTGAAACCGATTACTACACAATTGTCTACCTAAATGGATGAGGTAAGAGAACAAGAAAGGTCCAATACTATTATCTTGTAGCCATCAAAGGTTCACTTTAGAAAGATGAAAGCGCCTGAAAAGCCAGACGCCTTTCTCAATATTCGTAGGGGAAATATCGAAGATAAAGTATACGTCACTTAAAAGAAGGGGACGAAACATTCTGTTACTACAGGTCTGCATGAACGATTTCGTTTGTGGTTTTATTGAAGCGCAACTAAAAATGCTACACAATTGCGTATTGATTATTATCGGGTCGATGGCCGCAGTGGTTAGGCGGCTGACTATCGTTGTGGCAGGACGACAGGAGCTGGGTTTCAATTCTCTGGAAGGACGGTGACATTTTTTCGGAGCATTTAAACATAATTTACACAAACCAAATTTGATTGATTTACAAAACTACGCTGCGGGAGTTGCATTCATAGCCAGACAAGTAATACAGCTTACGGAGTCATTGCAACTAAGCATTCACCACACACATAAAAAACTATCTATAATCAAACCAATTATCACATATATTATATATACATTTGTAAGAACTGTTACTGTCTGCAACTTTAAAGTATTATGCAAATTCTCAATTATATCAGTATAATAGATAAGGCACGTAGGTGTAAATCAAATGTTTGAAAATTTATTATCAGTTGTTATTACTATTTTTCAAATTTATTATGCATCATCGTTTTCTACACAAAACGAATTTGGTGAAAAAGAGAACGCAAAATTATGAAAAACATAGGGAGTATGAGGTACCCTTTCCCTCATTATTAGCGTTTTACCAATACAGATTGCACAGTCGTTTAGACCATGTAATATGCTGCAAATTTTGTTTAAAGTATGTTGTAATATCTGTTATAATTTCGGAGATATTAGTAAAAATTGAAAAACTTTGAAACGGGCTAGGGCCCAAAATCGGGCGATTGGGCCGCTCAAAAGATACGTACTTCTTATTTTGAGGTCCTCTTTCAGTCTGCAAAGTTTCATCGAACTGAGGGGTTGACATCTGCCGGTGTTCCCTTAGCAGTAGTAGGCTGTAGTATTAGATAATGTGTCGATTTTCGAAAAGTATAATTATTGCTTTCCATTGTATTGACTTTCTAGAATAAATCGAAGAGCGTATAATACCATAAGCTAACATTGCATAGTTAACAATAAGAAACAGAGCTCGATATTTTATATACACCGAAGAAAAATCTTGAATCAAAGCAATATATCAATAACATTGTCGGTACAGTGACAACAAGACAGCGTGAATATAGGAACCTAGTGCAGCATTAAGATTACTAAACATATTTTAACATTGTAAACTTTCAGTTTATTGTAAAACATAGAGTGGAAATAAAGTGAAATTCTATAGGAAAAGTGTTTGATTTCTCTAATATTTTAAACTACATATAATTTCTCAAAAAACCTACTTTATTCTTACACGAAATTAAAAAAGTTGTTGATTCGTTTCGTTGCTACCTTTTATATTATTTCATTTGTTTCGACAATTTCTCATTCTTTTCTTTTCTAATCAAACCTGATAATCCTTCAGTAATGTCCATAATCAACTTGTTTTCTTATTGGTAGACGTAGTAAATAAACTCTTAGAAAGAATAGTTCTTTTCGTCTTTTCCCTTCAACTGCTGCAGAGATAAATATTTTTGGAATACCATCCATACGAGGAGACGGAGACAATCCTCTAGTCGTCTTACTTGATGCGATTACGATTAAATGAATATTCTCAATAAAAAAAATACATATTTGCATTAAAATGTATTTTTAAAAAGAAAATCAAACTGTATGATAAATAGATCTTTTATATTAAGAAATATTCTATTTACCTAAAAAATCTTCTCAGAAAAACAAGATAACAAACAGATGTCTATTGTCTTTGCTGTTATTTAAAAGTAGGATTTGGTTAACTGAATACATATTTGATTATCTGTGGTAGGAATAGTAACTTGAATCAAATTAATGAATGAAGAAACTGAAGTCGAGTATTATAAACTGAGTAAGAGAGTTAAAGAAGGCATCCTAGAATAAACTTGAGGGGTAAGTATTTTACAGTTTAGCGGTTTGAGAAATTCCATTAAATTCTCAAAAGTCACTTCGATATAAAATAATATTGTCAGTTTGCAACAGAAAGAAGTGTTATTAGGAAAAATAATTACCATTAACAAGTGATTTCCATGAAAATTATTTTGCACCATTTTTTAGCTTTCATATTATTGAATTTCTATTTGCATTTTTTACGCTTATGCTTACATATCTTGTGGTTCTTATAAATAGTTTGTGATTATACATGTGTGCGTATTATTTATGAATTATATTGTCAGAATATAAGAAAAGAACGCCATACAGAGAAAGTAGTTGTTAGTAAACTTCTTACTATTAGTAAATATGTACTATGCCGAACATCTTAACAGGAATGCTGAAAAATGAAAGTTAACCTTACCCACACTGTAGGTAGTACTTTCAGGAGCAGTAGGTAGATTATCTTAGCTGAGCCTGAGCCGCTGTATGTAATATTTGATATGAAAATTTTCGTTTGGTATAAAGGTTTGGTTCCTTATAACAACATGTATGATTATTTCAATAATGACTTTTCAATAAAATAATGACATCCCTTTATTGTTATTATTTAATTTTAAATTTTAGTATAATAGCTTTTACATTTTATACAGGGTCTTTCACGAAACCCGTTAGTTAGAAAGTTTAGGGAGTGCAATTCTAAAATTTGCATTTGTAGTAGTGGTTCTATTGTTTTAAAATGTTTTCAGCTAAATCTGACTCCCGGTTATACCGAAAGTAAATGACAACTTTTTTGTTTTTAATAGAATGGTTTAATTTTTAATGGAATTGATTCTAGGCATTATATGTATGCAAATATTTTGTATTAGGGTACGCTATCCCAAAATCAACTGGGATCAAGATATTTAAAACTTTTTTAATATTCTGCTATTGTACCATCTTAAACAAAAATTAGTATTGTGAAGTGTTTTGAACAAATTTTTTCGAAAGAAAACAAAGGGCCATAGATACTTAGAACTGTCATAACTTTTAACGAAATTTATACAGTGTTCAGAAATTATCAATCAATTCAGATATCTTCAAACATTAAAAATCCATTTTTTTCAAATGATGCATAGTTGTTTTTATTGTAGCACTTAATTCACCAAGAAATTCCACATCGATCATTATTAAGGTCTGCTACACTTATTTTTATTAGTTTTTGAGTTATATAATAATTGGTTCCAACTAAAATTAGCCTAATATTTTTTTTTTGTTCTATGAAAGCAAAGTATTTCGCTATTGCATTGCTATTTGCATAAAATAAAAGAAATCACAGATATTCAATATGTTGGCCATTCTGGGCTAAACACTGAATTAGTCTTTTCTGTAGTTCCGTTATTAACGCCGTCTCCATACTATAGTAAATAAAATCTAAATACATCTTTCAATTTTATTGATTAATTATCTTTTTATTGTTATTGACAACATTTATCAAAATACTTTGTTTTCATAGCAAACTGTGATAAAAATAACATATATTCGGATAATTTCCGTAGTTGGAACAAATGATCTTACAAAGATAGGTATACCAGACCTTCATGCTGATCGATGTTCGATCGAGGTTTCAGAATTGTACTAGCGTAGATTCCTTAACCTTCTAACTAACGAGTTTTTTTCAAGACCCTGTATATGTTTCGTCTTATCTAAGCAATATATATATACATACATATATAAAGCATATACAGTATGTCTCAGTAAGTTGGAACCATATGGAAAACTTTTTTATTATTAATTTTAGGACAAAAAGTTATTCATCTTTATAAAAAGTTCTGCATGTTCTAAAATATAAAATACAGTCATCCGATATTAATCTTCTTAGGTCGCATGGGCGGTTGTACCTTTATATTAGACAATATTAAAAATTGTAGGAAAGGTGATCAGAACTAAAAACTACGTTCAAATATACAATTACATTCATTTACATTGAAAAATTAGATTTTGTAATTTTTTTACTAATCTTTTTATTTTGAACGAACATTTATCCCTTGAGATTATGAAATACACATTTTCGCTTCTGATGTTTTCAATTATGCAATTTAAACACATAATTAATGCATGTGCATTTATTTTGCATTGATATTGTGCATAAAAAAGAAAAATATTTTTTTCAATGTAAATGGATGTATGTAATTGCACATTTGCTCGTAGTTTTTAGTTCTGATCAACTTTTCCTTATAACAATTTTCAATATTGTCAAATATAAAGATACTTGACTCTTTAGTAAAATTCATATTTTTTGACAAATCGCGTATATGACTAAACAAAATTAATATCTGATGATTGTGTTTTATATTTTAGAACATACAGAACTTTTTATAAAGAATAACTTTTTTTCCCTAAAATTAATGATAAAAAAGTTTTCCATGTGGTTCCAACTTAGTAAGACATATTGTAAATGTATATGCACATATGTATCTCTTCCCAGAGGATTTATAACTTTCTGGAATAATTATAAATAAATCTTTTGAACAATTTTGTGATAATCAAAGTGGCGCACGTAATTTTCGATAGATGTAATTACCGTTAGTACCTCGACCTTCGAAGCATTTTGATTAAAAAGCGATTACTTAATAAGTTAACTCAATTTGGCACAGTTTTAATTGTAAAATTCATTGTTTTGTCAACAACATTCTTTGAAGGTTTGTTTTTACCTCCAACCTGTACGCTAGTGAGTACTGCAATGGAATGGATGAAGAATGAATTTATGTAAAAAAGCGTTTAAATAACCATATATGCGTGTTGTTATAAATTAAAAAGAATTCCTGCCTTCATGTATTTGTACTTGACTGTATAACTAGCTTGTATATTAAATACTAAATATACTACAAATACAGTGCTCAAAATGCCCTCAGGCAAAATATATGTACATATGTACCCTCTTCCATTCTCCTGTATTCGCCAACGGTCTGTATAAGGTTCACCTATTTTACGAAGAGTTCATTTTAGGGTGTCCGGCATAACACACTGGAGTGCAATTTAAAGAGAACCGCAAAATGGTGATGCACGTGAGTTGCTATAAGCGATGCTGGGACTGTTGGGAACTGTTTTTTAATTGTAACTCTCAGAATTAGATGTTGCTTTTAAATTCAGTTGAAAATGAGATATTTTCAGTTATCGTAGACATGAAGGCTGACGTTCCAATTTATATATATTTGAATTAGTAGGCACCAATCGCTTCGTATTATCATATTTAAGAACACATTTCACTAAATGTTGTGTTTTGCTGAAACAAAAAAAGTAAATTTGCAATCTGCTTTCTTAATTATTAGGAAACAAATCTTTACACGACCAACTATTTTAAAGCGATAAATTCACATTTATGGTGAAGTCAAATGCAATAAATTGTTAAATGGTAATTTTTTTTTTATTTATATAGGTCATAATCTGTTTTTGCCTAAAATCACTAACAAAGGAGTATAGAATGAAATTTAAATGTTTCCAAGTAATGAACTTTTCTATTTTGTTTTATAACTCTAATCTATGTTTAATAATTACAAAATTGACAAAATTGATAATTGAACAACTTGGGAAATTTTTAAAAATAGATTTATAAAAAAACAGTTTCCCGTGAATTAAGAACAATCAAATTTTAGATTTTTGAGTGAAATTTAAGGACTTATAAACAATTATATACGAATTATATCGAACATTGTTAAATATGATAATACCATATTATATAAATAACATTTTATGCAGCAATCATCTCTATCGCATTTTCTCTAATTTTATTAACTTTAAGTTTTCGCAAACATAGACTTTCATCTTCGTTTATATTTGATATTTTCTTACTTCTTCTTTATTTATGGCAACAGAATTTACGTTGAACGACCATTATACATTTATAATTAGAGTCGGTTAGGATTATCTGTCGAAATGGGACCACTGACACTAATTTAGTATAATTTGTCTTCGATAGATCTCTTGGGACATGTTTGTCTAACATAAAGTGAAGTAAATATGTGTGAAATGTAATACATAGTAAACGTTGACTATAAAAACTATATAATTATAACTTTTATTTAGATAAAACGTATCTAACACGTTAGTTTGGGCAGATTTTATTATCCTGTACCTTTTACTCATAACTTTTTTTACAAGATGTGTTATAAACCGTAGAATTTTAAACCTTTATAGTACAGAATGTTATATACAAAACCCTGAAGGAAGCGGCAAACTGGTCTTTGACTGCTCTATGTTTATATGTAGAAAAAAACACACAAATTTAAGTTTTATTCGCCTTCCTGTAAGACATAGTGTAACATTGCTTGTTTAGAGTTGTACCTGTTGTGACTAGAGTTAATTGGGATATTTATGGAACCATAAATAAAGCGTCTATTAATTCAAATGACAGAATTACATATGGTTCACATCGCTAGCCTTAATAATTCTTTTAGACCAATTTGTTACGATGTAGTTATAACGTATAATCTCGTCTAATTATCTCTGTTGAGCAATATATGTATTCATATACCTACCTAGTCGATTGAGAGGTGGCCTAAAAATTTGATTATTTATTATAGATAGCAACTTGATATATGGTTTATTTCCTGCGAACTATCACTGTTTGAATGACAAAAACGCACAATAGATTTTCTTTTTGGATAGGAGTAATTTATTATGCAAGCTTGTCCGATAATATTCTACTAATTGTATTAGTTAATATATCATCATATATAATCTCCATATATTATTTAAAGAGGAACATACTTATATTGTTATAAAGAACAAAGCATCTTCTTTCTGTAGCCATAAATGATTTTATTTATTATTCAAATTGATGCGCAACGGAAAACCTAATATAATAAGAATTCAAATAGCTTGTTTCCTATTTACATTAATTTGAAGTAACGTAAAAATTTAATCCCAGATCTCGCTAATTATAAGATAATAGTAACTTTAAAATAAGATTGTCGTTCAGAAAATTTAAACGCTTAAATTTTGTTCAAAATTTCGAAACTTCGTTTGTTATGCAAACAGCATATTAACTATAACCGAGACTAAATTAAAGGAAGCGTATAGAAACCATTGAAATTTTAGAAGTGCTCCGTTTGCCTGGGATCCCGAGAAGACAAATAGGGTAAACGTGTGTGAAAAGTAAAAGGATACTTAGATACGTTATTTCAAAAAATATTCTGGAGATGAAACTGCACATATATATTCTTCTCTTTCAATAAGTGTTCGTTGGATTTGATCTCTATTTAACAAAGTGCTGTACACATGGAATTTTTCGCAATAAAAGTTGTCGGAACCTAACCAATTGATTTACTACTTCACATTCTCTGGGAGTGTATTTTAGAGAGCAATAAACAAAAAATAGGTTCGACAGTCATGCAGACCAAAGTTTTGATCGTATCTTGTGTTGCGTGTGACAACTGTTACTATTACATATATACATATATGTATACATATGTTAAACTGAGTAATAAAGGTTTTACTATAATTTCTAACATTATTCTTCTTACAACACAAACGTAGAATTAATTAGTATGTTAAAATCTGAAGTACTAAATTTAGGATCTGCGCAAATCCAATCACACTTAATCGCTTTGACAGGTGTCATAAACCTACAATTACAGGAGTCTAATGACAAAACGATTCTAGTCTTTAAGATTTTTCATCTTGAATTAAAATGTAGCTTGTTGGCGGAAGGATATGTTTATTATTTGGAAACGACTTCCTATCTTGTTAGAAAGGTATGTATTTCTAAAGGGTTAAATCTTATTAACGGAGATGAATAGAAACTTAAATCAAATACAACTTTCTTTTAGAGTCAATGTACAACAGTTAAAATTATTTACGGCTTGCTATTCAACATACATTTAAATGACTACTGTATTTTTCACTTTTAAATATCTAACGTTTTTATGTTTCTGTTTGAAATTAAAGCAAAACGATATTAAGAAAATTAATTCTTCAATATAATTTACAAAATGCAATATTGCGCATGTACGTGCATACAGTCTTCAAAAAAGTAATTAAATAGTTTGTATTAAAATAAAATCGAAAGGAAAGCAAATATTATTGTTATGTATGTACCAATATACATATGTATGTGAACTCTACATTCAATTTCAGTTTATGAATTAATAGTGTGTTGCTATCGACTATTTATCTCAGTATAACTATGGAATTTGACGTCGAGATCATATCAAATCCTTCACGGGAAGATTTCGGTAATAAATTTTCATTTACTCCACACATAAAATTGAGCCGTCGGCAACTATAATGAAGAGTAGTAGTATTATAATCTAACAGCTAAAAGGAGTCATTTAATTATCCTAAATATAATCGACAAAGTATATATGTATATCAAACTTGTATTGTTTTGATCGAAGCAAATCATTCTTTTAATATTATTAGAATGATACTTAAATCAAGATTGAATGCATTTGCAGTAAAAACTATAATAATTCGAAATGCAAGTACGTTGTATTTGAAACTGATGCTGTTCAAAATTAATACTGCTGAGATATTTATTAAAAGTGAGTTAATTTTAGTATGGATGATTTTGTTCTAAATCTTTTGAACTTTAATTAGGCAAACATCTTTGTTAGTCCTGCACGAAACTAAAACATGTTTATATCAGTGCAATTCATTTTAAATAAAGAAAATATACATTTATTCATGTGTAATAATTTTAAATATGTATAGTTTGGACTACACTTAATACATAATATTTTTGATAATAACTAAGCATGTATCCTTATTTTAAAGCCATATGTTTCAAACCTTTTTTTGACTATCTCCATTATTTGTTTTACATGATTTGGAATAGTTTAATTGCAAGTATTGTATGTTAGATGTAAATACTAGTTTTGTCAAGATGAATAGCCAATCTAAATATGTTAAACAAAAGGACGATAAAAAAGTGTGTACTATCGACTATACTGGCTTAAACACAAAACAAATAACAATGCGTTTTCCAAACAAGAATTAAAGTAAAACGATGGTATTTCAATGAAGCATTTGACTTAACAATAATTGTTAACAAATTCATATTTTGAGTTGTACAATATCAACATGAATACTTTTACCTTTATTTGTGCGATCAAATTTTCTTTACGCTATTGTATATAATTACATCTACTGCGTAATATACATACACAATACGGCTTTGAATTGATAAGCAAATTCGCAACACAGGGTTAAAATTATTTCGTGAAGGTTAACGTCCATCATCTGTCAAATTATACGTATGTATTACGGATTAACTGATAAAGGTTGCACCAGAACTAGACGCTAGTGGACAGGTTGGTTGCAGGTTTTGTTTAATTAAATAACTTAATTTGTAGTAGAAATTTTAGTTATATTAACGAAGCATACCTTAGCACACAAAAGCGTAAATGATATATATCTATACAGTATGTATGTACTATCGCGAGCATTTTAAACGACTCAAACCGCCATAAAACGTATCTATTGTAGGCTTTCCTTACTCGGAGCAATATTTAGGTAAATATAACCGGGCAACTGTAATAAGCCGTATAGCCGCCGGCCGGAGGGTAGACACTATCTAAAAGAAATTTAAGAAAAAAGAATTATGAATTATATTTGACATGAATATGATGTACTGAGCGAAGATAGACCGTACTCAAATTAATTGAATAAGAGAAAATGTCATCATTTTTCTCAGGGAAAATATTGATCTAACAACAATTATTGCAAAAATTATAAACTTACAGATTAGAACACGTAACTATGGAAAGAATTTAATATTATTTTATTAGTATGTGGTCAATGTTTTAATTGAAACAGCCAATAATAGATAACGTATATGCCGTGTAACACATTTTCAATTGTCTCGTCCAATAAAATGTTCCTAAATCAATTGATAATTACCTTAGATATATTTCGCCCTATTAAAAAATTAATATATATTCAGAAATAAATATTTGTTTAAATTGATATTTAATTTTAATCATTTCTTAATGTTTTGTAAACATTGTTTTTCCTTCAATCAGATTTCCTATAAATACAATAGTAATATTATATATAAAAATATATTTTAAACTTGCACTGCCTATGAATGTTCTAGACATAATATCAAACAGAGCAAATTTCGTCAATAAATACGAATCATATTACAATCATGTAGGATGTATTACAACCATCATAGCATAGGTATATAATTTATTACGAATCCTTCTACCTGCTTGTTATCGACCCCTAATTACAGTCGCCCAGTGCTACTTCTCAAATGTTTCGAGAAGCTATATATGGCCATAACGCTTGAAGTGTGAGTCGTTTAAAATGCTCGCGATAGTACATAAAAGCCAGATGGAATAAATTCATTATTTCGGTTACTGTACATATTTATAAAAAATCCCGAAACACGTCAAATTTAAATTATAAATTGACATTCTTTATCGTGAAAATACATTCCCTATCTTCAACTCCCTTCGAATGACAGATACAACCCCCATTTTTTTTTAATGGGAAGCATAGGCTTGTGATATATCGTTTGAAAGGTCTCTCTATTCTCTATTCAAAAATGACAATTAAGATAGAATAAAATAAAATCAAGTTTATCGAAGTTCGCTACAATATACGCAAAAAATGAAATGTGAAAATTAATGCAAAATGTAAAAAAAAACACCAAAAAGAACTATGAGTGTCAATGAAGTAGATGTTCAAAATGTTCTGTTTGGTGTTTTACATTTTTCTTTACATTTTGCATTACATTTCATTCTTTGAGTATATTGTAGCGAACTTCGATAACAACATGATTTTATTTTATTCTATCTTAATTGTTATAACAAACTTAAAAACGATAACATTTTTGAATAGAGAATAAAGAGACCTTTCAAACGATATATCACAAGCCTATGCTTCCCATTTAAAAAAATGGGTATTGTACCTGTCACTCGAAGGGGATTGAAGATAGGGATCGTATTTTGACGTTAAAGAATGTCAATTTACAATTTAAATTTGACGTGTTTAGGGATTTTTTATAAATATGTGCAGTAACGGAAATAATGAATTTATTCCATTTGGCTTTTACACACTGTATATACAGGATGTCTCAGCGAGACCGTTCATTAGAAGTTGATTGGGTCCTGGCCAATAAATTTAATTTGAGAATTCAGAATTAACTATATATAATTGATTATGTTCTCTTTATTTAAAATATTATTAGATTTCTAGCGTTTCCGGTTGTACTATAACTCGCCATCTAGTTTGTTCTTTTTAACGGAACACCTTGTATATTTTTACATATTTGGATTCATCGTTTTTTAAGCTTTATGAATACCTTTATTATTTGCAATTTGATTCGTGCGTTTTGTAGCTATTTGATTTTTTCTAAAAAAATTGCTATGGCCCACCTGTATTCGAGTATTAAGGTACAAATATTGTTTTCGTTATTGCTATCCATTTTAACTTCTTATAGCAATAATGTAAAGGCATTAACGCATAATTATTAACTCACAAGCATCAAACGACGAAGTGTGATTTTGACGTTAAACTTTGACAATAATTCTTTGAGTACGCTTATTTTCCGTGGCATAAATATCGATGATTTATGTGTGCATTTTTCAAAAAATCAGATTATCTCCTAAATTATCAATGTTAGATGTAGGACGTGTGGGATACAAAAGATGTAAAATTAGACAGCGAAGACGACTAAGTAATAAAATATGGGGAGTGCCATATGAAACAATTAAGTTATGGTTCTTCAAAATTTCTGAGAGTTAACGTGCCATAGTAAAGTAACCACACAATGTAGACAGCCGTTGTCGCCGCTAAAATATACTCCAACATGTTGTTTAAGTATATTATGAATTCTAAATTGATATCCGAAATATGGAGTGTTTCCTGATTTTTTAAAATAAATGTTCGTTGTAGCATATCTTTTCAAAAAACAACAACAACAATAACTACAAAACGCACGAATCAAATTGAAAAAACTAGCTTAAAAATAGATGAATCCAAATATGTAAAAGTATACAGGGTGTTCAATTAAAAATAACA
Organism: Holotrichia oblita; assembly: GCA_023690525.1. Classification (NCBI taxonomy): domain Eukaryota; kingdom Metazoa; phylum Arthropoda; class Insecta; order Coleoptera; family Scarabaeidae; genus Holotrichia; species Holotrichia oblita. Next base: position 155,760,290 of record CM043015.1, on the reverse strand, counting down.
AAGTATATGGCGACTTACAACCGGTACAACCGGAAACGCTAGAAATCTAATAGGTACTATTTTAATGGAAGAGAACGTAATAGATTATATATAATTCTGAATTTTAAAACTTATATTTTGGCCAGAACCCCATAAACTTCTAATGAACTGTCTCCCTGAGACACCCTGTATAGATATCATATTACATAGTCTGTAATAACTTCGCAACTTGCAGTGGTCCTTGAAAAATTTTAAAATGAATGACTACTTCAAAAGGTACACATCCATATGGGAAAATTACTTCATCAGCAGCGCTAGTAACATTACATACGAAATTCTCTGTGTGATCTAATTGGAAGAATTTGGAATGCGAACACCGAATAAAAGAAACTCGAATGAAGGGATTCGGTGAGCCTTTCATGGTGCAATGTAAAATAGATGTCCTAACATAAAAAACAGAATTTCCAATTATGATTATTGATATATTGACAAAAGTAATATTTCTCTTATTTTTGTATACATACAGTTAATTGCGGTATACTGTAGTAGGCAACTAAATTCTACTTCAAAAAGTACGAATTAAAAAATACATTCGACGCAGCGTTTTTAATTTTTTTCAGATAGAAGTCTCCATAATATCAAAAATAGAGGCAGTTTTGAAGTGAATTTATGTTTCCTTTGTGCAGATCTAGAACTTTTAAACTAAAATTTCTGTCAATATATATTTGAAATACCTTAGGATTAAAGTGTAGCCCGAAAGTGAAATGACTTTCCACAAACAAAAGTCTGTACGTACCTATACATACGTATAATAGTATAAAAGAGACAACAGTTTACTCCCGTGTGTGCATTCTTGTGTATAACACAAAGATTATTTTTTGAGATGTTCTGTATGTCAGCTCGTAAATCAATTAAAAAAAAGGTGAATAAGATGCAATTAGAAGAAGTGACACTTCAGTGTAATCTCTCTTATATCTACAGTCACTCAAGAAAGTCTCCATACTAGTAAAAAAAATCGCTTGCTTTATAAATAGAAGATGAAAAACGATTTCCTTCGCTACAAATCGATCACTAACGTCAAGAACAGCTTAAATGTGGAGTATTTCTCTAATAAGTTAATTATGATCAAAGTTACAAGCATTGAAGTACATATGGAAAAATTCACCCCTCCTTTGTGGTGAAAGTTGAATCAAATTTATGTCACTTAAAGAAAGATTATGATTTAATAAGCCGAAATCCAAAATTTCAATTGATTATCTGCAGCGGTTCCAAAGTTATGAATTTTTTACTTTACGAAATAGAGGCGAAAATCGCCTGCGAATCGCGTTACAGAGATTTGGCACGCGATTTTCGCCTCTCGGCTTATCAAATCATAATCTTTCTTTTAGTGACATAAATTTAATTCAACTTTCACCACAAAGGAGGGGTGAATTTTTCCATGTGTACTTCAATGCTTGTAACTTTGTTCATAATTAACTGATTAGAGAAATACTCCACATTTAAGCTGTTCTTGACGTTAATGATCGATTTGTGGCGAACAAAATCGTTTTTCATGTTCTATTTATAAAGCAAGCGATTTTTTTTTATCCGTATCGAGACTTTCTTGAGTATATATTATATTTTTTCCAATTATGCGATCGGATGCAGTATATGATATGCTGAAGTGTCCCTATGGTGGTATTTCTCTGCACACAAATACTTTGATAATATCAAGGGATAGGTCGAAGACAGTAGTAGGGATCAGTATTCGTATCCGCTTAAATTGCACTTGACTTTGGTTAGCGTAAGAATACATCTTTGTAAGAAAGATAAGATTAAAACCAATAAATTCATTGGCAATTGCACAATCAGTGACAGTGAGGATAGTTGGCCAAGTGTCTATCACAAAATATGTATGGAGAGTCACTACTGTTTTTGTAGTAAATACAAATGATGAAATAACTAGAAAAGTACAAAATAAAAATCGAGATAAAAATTTAGAGAAACTTAACAACAATCGTAACTGAATGTACTGCAGATTGAAGTTCAGAAAATACATTCGTTATTGCCGTGATATAAAGTTTCTTGGACAAATATGGCATTGAAATAGAAATGATATGCCAGAACTTAAGCCAGATATTATAACTTAACGGTTTTGAAAATTATTTTAACAGTAACATTGACTGTCATTAATATTAATGTCTTTATGTGTTAGAACTCCTGAAAGTGAGTTTGAACATTTACTTTGAATAAATTCAAATATGATTTACAATACATCCAGTGCAAACAACGAATATGATTTTCGAACTGGGGTGTAAATTGATGGATGAATTCCAAAGAAAAACTTACACATGAGTCCGCATATACAATCAAATCAGGCTATTTTGCCAATAGACTAGCTTAGACGTCTTGTTTACTGCCAGTGGTTTACAAAAAAATTAATGACCTACTAAATTTAACATTTTTCTCTGATGAAGCGTGGTTTCATCTTTCGAAGTACGTCCAAAGATATTGTGACGATTGGATGTGGAGTAACGAAAATCCTCATATTTTTGTTGAATCATTTCTGCATCCCGCGAAACTCCGTGTTTGGTTAGCAGTTTTTCGCCGCAGAATTATTGGACCTATTTTTTAATTTGCAATGGATGCTGAATGCTGGTTTCATCTTTCGGAGTACGTCAATTCCAAAGATATTGTGACGATTGGACGTGGAGTAACGAAAATCCTCATATTTTTGTTGAATCGTTTCTGCATCCTGCAAAACTCCGTGTTTGGTTAGCAGTTTTTCGCCGCAGAATTATTGGACCTATTTTTTAATTTGTAATTGATGCTGAAAAGTATAGAAACATTTTGAATAATTTATTGAACACCTGCACCAAAATGAATTAAAATATGGTTCCTTCCAGTAAGACAGTGCAACTGCACACATCGCACAAAAAATATTGCTTTTCGTGAGTTTTTTGGCGATCGGATTATAAACTTACATACGGAAGTTAAATTTCCACGACGGCCACTTTGTTTGACAATTCTAGACTTTTTCGATAATATATGCCTTCTGATGCTATTAAAAGCATTTTGCTTGCTGGAATTGAAAACAACGGACAAAAATTTGAATACTCGCTTTAATTTCCTCTCTTTGTTAATAAAATCTCGAATGCCAGATGAGTTTTTTGTTTTATTGTATAACATGACATATTCATTAATGTTACGAAGACACTGTCAAAACTTAAGATTAGATTAGAATATACGTGTTACGAGTATGGTAATATGGCTTAAGTTCAGATAGAATCGGGTCAATAGTCGCAGGCGCTAGACGACTGAGTATCATTGTGGTAGAACGATAGGAGTCGCGTCTCATTTCTCTGGAAAGACGGTCACATTTTTCCCGGAGAATTGGATTCCGGTCGACTTTTCATTTGTTGTTGGGAGCAAAGTGATTAACAACACGGCATTATAAAGGGGAAATAATGCTGTCACAAGACCATTTGAACACAAAACTGCAGCGAGAGATGCACTCATAGTCATACGGGCGATACAGCTTAATAAGTCACATAACTTTAAAATATTAAAATCGTCAAATACGGTGGAATAATTTTACCTTGTATACAACAAACGACTAGTGTGCTGAATGTTGGCATTATTGTATGTGTTCATTAAAATCAACACCAACAGATCTAAATTTTTCTCGTAGTTAGAAATAACCTACTCGCTAGTATCATTCAAGCTCAGGGGTACACACTGAAACATGTTACCAATAAAGAAGAAACTTTATGATTTAATCTTCTATCTAATCTCTATTCGTTATACAGAACAGTATAATTAGTGCTCACAACTGCAATATGTTTGGTAATCCGTTGTGAATCGCTTTTTGTGAAAACAAATGAAATTTGTTGAAATATATAATAGTTCCCAAACTATTCTATTATGAAATATCTATATTATTTGATATTATCACAAAAGTTGTATATAGCTGAGTTAATATTTGAAGTAAATATTGTCTACGCAGTGTGTGTAGGACATATATTGAACGACGAGTACATCATTCATACAATTCCGTATAATAACTACATCCAATACATTTTAAGCAACTGCAATCATCTAGGAACTTTCGAGCGTCCAATATACGTATTTACCGTTCAATAAATACCATTACTAGTGAAGTAGCAAACCTTTCCTAACTATGGAGGCTTGAATCCTCTCAAACTCTCATACTTTTCGTATCCCTCGATAGGAAGTAAACATCGTTGCTATGTTGCTAGTAAATCGTTTTCACATTCCAGTCACCTAACGTTTTACGAAAACGAATTTACGAAAATGTAGCATAGGCAATGCCCTTTTATATAGAATATATTCTGCATCTAATGGATAGTATCTTCTTTCGGATATAATTAAAAACAAGTATCGCTTAAAGTTTGCTTCTTAATGGTAGAAAGTTTTCTTTGAGAAATGCAGAATTTAATTGAAAAGAACTGAATATGTGCTGTTAAAGTGTAATACATTTACGAAGCAACAAGTAATTACAACACAGACATAGCGCATAAATACATTCGCATTTACCTGGTTGTATATTTTCCAATTGTAAAGCAATAGTTTACGAATTGATATGAAAGTTACACAAAATTTGGGCAAAGTGACATAGAGGCTTTCCGGGGAAAATATACGCATATTATTTCAATTAAAAAACTGTAATATGTAGATAACACTGCAATCATAATTGATAAATCTTAAACTAAGCATTTGATTGAATCACTGCTGCCTTGTCCACAATAGGATTTCTGTTTTACTTATTCAAATATGTTGAAAAAATTTTTGCTGTAAGTATTATATGTATTGGGCTCTAATTATTTTTATACGCTTTATTCGCTGTAAAAATCCAAGAATACTTGTGAACCATGTAAGCGCGTTAATTAAAACGCTTTACTCCCGTAAATTTCAATTAGAAATGTTTTAGCTGCAATGGAGTCTTGATTTGCCAAGCGAAGATATGGGTTCACTAGATGGATGTTACAAAGGCAGCTAAATTACCTACCAAAAGTGAATGATCTGAAATGCGCTTTGTTGTTTGACATAGCGATTATGCTAAGCATTTACTAATTAGAACATTAGTATCTCCTTGGACAAAAGCATAACCTGCTACACTATGCTATTGAAGTACAGTGGACGCTCGCTCATGTGAACGATATCAGCCAAGCACCAGTTCACATTATTGAAAGTTTACATTAGCGAACTTGATTTATTTATAAAGAAATTGCAATCTATCTTGTACATATATGCTTATGTATGTTTATTAAGAGATAAATAATAAATAACACAATACATAATATGAAATAAAAAGTACATTTTACATTATTATGAGAAATAATGTTCTATTTTGGTTTGAGTAAATTTACGCTTGGCATTTTCTAATGCCTTTGCCCGTAGTTTACGGAGTACTAAAATATCGGAATATAATATGTCTTTATTTGCAGCCCAATCCAACGATTGATGAAAAATTCCTACAGTTTGCGCGTCGCTCACTTTATTTTTTACTTCAATCGGAGGGTCATCTTCACTCACCCCATCTTCCTCTTCATGGGTCTCATCCATCTCTTTATCGTCATTCCATAAATTAACATCGGTTATGGTACAAACAAATTAGGAAATAACCGATACCCTAAACTGTTTACATTATCGAATTGTACGTTGTACTTGTTCACATTACCGGGTGTTCCATTTCATCCTATAGTAAGAATTTTCTGTTCACATGACCGCGATGTTTCCATTACCGGGTATTCACATAAGCGAGCGTCTACTGTATTTTGAATGATGGATATTGGTGTCTATAAGGGTTGAAAGTGTTAGAAGTGATGACCCCTTCAAAGACGCCGAATCGAAACGTTATTACAACAATGTAAAGCAAGCTGTTTATCCTATTTGTTTTTATCGATTTTATCGATATCATAAAATCCACTGACATAATGTAAACGCGGGTGTCCGTAGTCGCCTGCCGTAAGTGCTTTATAGAATATAAATAATCAACAAAAAAAATATAGTACTCGCACATATTTTTACTTTTTTTAACAATATTAATACTTCATTTCCTTGATATTCTATTCTATTTTAAACGTTATTCTAATCTAATCTAAATGTTTACGAACCGATTACACTTACGGATTGAAACATTTATTACGGAGGCATGATCAAATGCTTTAACTGATTAACATCAAGAACACAGAATATTGATACATTTGAAATATGCTTATGTAACATACAAAATGAAGTATTCTAATGTATGTTAAAGGTGTACTGAATGAAAATAACAGCAAACATCTTTATATCACCTTTTGTGTATATTTATTACTATGTATGCTTTTATTGAATTTACAGTTTATATTGTCCTTCGTCCTGAAAATGTGAAATTTTTTAATAAATAATTTTATTATTTATGTGAAAAATGAAGTGTAGGGTATTTTAATTTCGAGAGGCAAAAATGGCCAATAATCCAACAATTTGTCTACAATTATTAAAACTAAAGCTGGAGTAATACAGCTCATTTGAGTGTTAATAAATGTCCGATAGAATTGAATCATTAGTTTCTTTGTTTTCTTTTGTATTAAGTTTATGGTGAAAATTTGCATGTAATGAGACATGTATTGGTTAATTTTTGTTTTGTTTCCAATAAATATGAAGCAATGTCCAATGCACCACTGCCTACTTTTCAAGAATAAATTAGATAAAATTAATATCTGAAATTAGTGTCATCATGTCAGAGCTACCTTGATTTAACTAAATTTTTAGTACATAATCGCCAATTAAAACATTAAATTGACTTTTACAAAGAAACTATCAGAGATAGGTACAGGGAATCTCACTAACATTAAAAATAGAAATAAAATTAAAATCGAATGACGATGTTAAATATAGGGCGTAAAATAAGCAAATTATTGAGCATTAATGGTACCTACAATTAGAGGTAAGATTTTAACCACACTGTATAATTTTTAGAAAGCATCTTTATTTTAGCATTAGATGTAACTTAAATACGTACGCCAGATACTCATTCTAAATATTGATCTACATTTTCAAAAATTGTCAAATATCTCAGAAACTGTTGAACCTAAGGTATTCCCTATACCTTAACAGTATCTTGCCTTTATTTAGTCTGCGTCATCGAAATATGCAATAATATACGTGGTGATCCATTTAAATTTTGAAAACTTTGATGAATAACTTTCTTTTGGGAAACCCTGTATATTTCATGATAAGTTTAGAACGTGCTCCCAATGGACCTAGACATGCTCCAACCAAAAGATTTTAAATAGGTGTTACGGTTTTTTGTATATCAACCGAGACGAATGTGGTGCCACACCCTGTTATGTAATGCCTTTCACCAAAAGTGAAATGCTTAGAGTAATTAAATAAATTAAAAATAAGCATAATTTCGTATCATTCAACTATTAACTCTGCTTGTAAATCGATTTTTCGAGGAGGTAGTATTTCGAAAAGTAGTAAAGGTTGCTACAGTTCATTCCATATTGTAGTTTCTTTAATTTTTTCCTCGGAAATCTCCAAGTATTTCGATCATTTGGTTGGATTTAAGCATGTATTGTACGGATATGGTTGTAAAAATGAATAAAGCTTTCTCTCAAATAAGAAATCTGAATAAGCTATTTCTTACGCATACGATTTGTGCGAACTATTGCGGATATAAAGTTGCGTTATTCATGTCGTTCGTACTTCCTAAAGTATAGACTAGTTACTGTTTCGAGTATCTACAATTTCGAAACATTACTTGACAGAAACATTACGGGACAGATTAAAAAAATGGCGACCTATTCTTATGATACTAAAATGAAGGTCGATTTTAGAACACGGCGAAATAAGTTGAGTGCCACGTTGTTGGCTCCTTTTGCTGTAGCGGTAAGTCTTCAAAACTTAGTGACGGTGGATATTAAGGAAATTAAGAACCGTGAATTTTAAGGTAAGGTGGGTTCGATACTGAAGCACAACTGTATCTACTCGGTTGGCAAATTTGTAACACTTTTCAGGTAATTGTTGTATGTGTGCTGTCTGCTTTTACATTTTTGTTGGTGTATATTTTGTATAGCGTATGTATATTTTTATTTATTGTTACATATTGACGTTGTCAATGCTCCGTATAAAGTTTTGCGGCGATAAGAGATATCTGTCTCTCTATATAGAGAAGGAAATCTACATAATTAGTAACCTATTCATGAATAAGGGAACTACATCTACTAGTACTAAAATCTAGTCATTTGTCTGTACACTCGATTGACACTGTAGTTCAATTATTCATCACTTCGAGAAAGAGTTTTGTTCAACAATTTTATTAAAAAATTCAAAAGGTAGAACGCTGATTCCTTTACTATTAGTAAGCTAGGTAATTTCGTCTTTTTAGCAACTTATATTGGTGTGTAGATGTGTAAATTTGTTTGTGCTCATTTGCTATCTCCAACAAGATGTAAGTAGTACACAAAACGCTAATTATTTCCCTAAAATAAAAAAGTACTGCTTTGATAAACTTTTTAGAAGTCATTAAATTAGCTTTAAACCAAAGCCTTTAGTTAATAAATAAACAATACTTGCTAAAAAAAATCGCATTTAATTAAAAAAAATACAGCAAAGTACGGCAACTTCTTTAGGGAACTAACAATTACATATTCGAAAGCCCTGAAAATCACTTTCGCTTGTTAAGTGCCCCCCAATAACTTCTAAGCAACACACCGTTACTTATTACTTAGTCTGGAAGTGTTATCCTTTTACCTGCTATTAGCACATATACCTATATATAAATGACAAACATACATGCAGCATCTGGAATAAATAACGTGGATGTATGTATAACAATATGTAAACTGCCATTAGAAATTTATATTTACAACTTAAATTGACAAATATTTGTATTTAAATTTGTTTGAATTGGGAAATACTATTTTCTTCCGGCAATGTAGAACGGATTGTGAAACCCTGACGGCTAATTTATGACTATTCGATTGCGCCTAAATTCTGTTTAACAACATACCAAAGCCGACTATCGTAGGTCTAGACAAATAGATATCTGTAATGATGGTTTAACAATTTTATATCTTCATTTATATAAATTATAAGATTAATGTTGCATGTAGATAACCTTTGAGATTGCATGCACATTAAGAAAAAGATTTAAATCACGTTTGTGGTCTTTTATCCTGTTAAACTGTAAATATGTGATGGCAAATTTTTAATGGAGTTTGTTAAGTTATTGTGTGTTTATGTTAGTTAATACTGCGGTGTGATATTTGCGGTGCGCGTAGATCAAACATAAACAGTAATAATTAATTGCATATCTCTCAGAACAGAAAGCTTCAATTAATTGACCCTAAAGTAAATATACCAACGGTCGAGATATTACGCAAATTTGTGCGTATAAGGAAAATGATTATTTATAATTAAACAACTATTTATGTGCGGTATGTTTTCTTGTGTTGATCATGTATTAATTTTAAGTTAAAAATGGTGAACCTATCACTATACTCCTAAAGTGTGTATAATAGTGTTCCATTAATTAAAATGCTACCACAACCACATCGAAACAAGTAACTTTTTGCACTAACAATGTATGGTAACTTGAAAGTAAAAAGTAATGTTTTCATATACGGCAACCAACAATGAGACGAAAATGGAAGATTAAATACTCTGAGAGTTTTATTTTCAGATTCTAAAAAAGCAGAAGCAATGTTAAAAGTAATGCAACAAATGAATCAAATGAAGCAACCAAGTGCATTTAAATTATTATTTTAAATTGGAACTCAAATTATTTTTTTAAAGTATAAAACTCGATTTGGTACTTGAGTATACAATATATACACTTCAAAATTCGTTTTTTACAACAAGCAATAAAACAATATAGAATAAGACAAGTTTGAACTAGGAAACAACAACAATATTTTAGAAATAATTGTACATTTGAGTAATCGATTATAAATAATTCCAAGAAGAAGCTGAGAAAGAACTGTGACAATACTCCGTACTACATTTACGTCGGCATATATGTTTTTATTGTTCACGATATATGACACTTGTCAGTTGATCAAAATACATTGTCTATGTCATTGTCAATTCAATCATATACTGCGTTTAAATGGTCAATGTGTTACCTGATGACTGATATCAGAATAAAATAGTTTATTGACTTGATCTATTAAATACCATGTTATTAAATAATGCACTGGTTCTTCATCTCCTACATCACTAATTTTTTTTTTTAATGTGGTGGGTGCCTAGTTGCAGTGACTCCGGAAACTGTATCGCTTGTCTGGCTATCACTGCAACTCTCGCGGTGTAGTTTTTGTGTGTGTATGTTGTGTTCAATTGGCTTTGTGAAAGCATCATATCGCCTTTTATGATGCCGCGCTGTTAATCACTTTGCTCCCAACAGCGAATGGCAAGTCGATCCGGGATTAAACTCTCTGAAAAAATGTCACCGTCCCTCCAGAGAATTGAACCCCGGTACCTATCGTCCTCTCACAACAATAGTCAGCCGCCTAACCACTGCGGCCATCGACCCGCAGGAGATATAAAATTGAATTTTGAAATTTCTGCACAAACCAGAGCTAAGCGTATTTTCTGTTTCTTGTAACTTGCATTAGATTAGAACTAGGAATGGAAAATGAGTAACGCACTCGTAAGGCCTCTCAAAACAATTTTCGGTTCTGTTGATAGTTGCGTGTATTCTTATTTTTATATATGTATCCTCATTTGTTCTCGTGAGCCATTATAATTACAACTTGTAATGCTTCTCGATATTACTAGCGTTCATGTACTTAATTTAAACATTGTACCTTTGACTCTGTTGTTTTTTTTTCCTATTCTAATTAATTATTTTTTTATCCCTACCATACGTAAACGTGGATGCAAATTCGCAGCGAAGCGATAACGATATTTTTGTATTTAAAACTTAGCAAAAGTTGAACGATCGGTGACTCTTCTATAGAAATACAAAAGGTTTTCTTACTTATTTCGTTGTAAACACGAGAAAACAGATCAGCTTTGTGATGCTTCATTTCAAAAATTTGCGGTAAAAAATGCGACAATCAATAGACTATTTCTTTCCGAATATGATTACAGTAGCTAAATATATGACGCTATTATATTAATAATCAATTACTGCTATTACTAGAATATTTGCTTGTTTTATAAGAAGCTTTAAGAATTTTCCTTTTCTCGTTAGCGGTAATCAAGAGTCTTGAAAAGTGTTGTTTTTCATCACTACCTAGAAGTGTAAAACATATTTTAGTTGTAGGTATGTATGTTCGTTTAGTATTATTCAAATATAGTATTGAAAACACTATCACAAAATAGTATGTATAAAATATAACGTGTAAATTACGTAAACGTGTGTTTATAGCTACATACATACCTATTCGTATTCCTTAAGCCCGTTCTTTGTTAGCTAGACGTGGGGTTTACCAGCTGTAAGCTTCTCCTTCTGTAAAGTTGACTTAACACATAGAAACCTACTTTATTCATAACAGGATAAATATCTTTACTCGTAATAAACTTCTAGTCGACCTGAAGTTATGGTAAATAAATAAAGGAGGAAGTTAAATAATTTGTATGTCGTAGGTAGTACCTTACAGTTCGTAAACGTAGTCTAGCTTACTTGACCGCTTGTATTGTGATCACATAAACTTGTTATATACATATTTAATTGTAAAGTTTTAGCGCGCCCTTACTATACATGTACAATTATTTGCTCACTAACATTATAACTTATTATTGGATTGAATGTATGATAATGACTATGAGTAAATGTGCTAGCACATCGCAAATATAATCTAATAAACCTCTAAACAATTCTGTATCTGCTCAGAGATAGAATAACAACGCGGAGCAAAAAATACACTTTTCTTTGTTTCACAAAGGAAAATGTGTGATTCTAATAGTATTATTAACACGCACAATATCCAGGATACAGACATTCATAATTTCAAACATTTTAATACTTTCTACATTATTAACTACACAATATTCAAACAGCCTAATTTGCCTAGTAAGAAACGTCGCTTGTCTGCTATATTTCGCCTATGGAGCTTCCCTCCTGATGGTCCAATAATGATAGATCAATCTATCAGGGTTCTATTTGCCTTGATACCTCTTTCCCAATATAGTTGAAATCTCCTGGAATATGTTTCCTCTATTCATAGTTCACTACACCAAGATCTTTCAGAAAGAACTTTAGGTGCAAGCGCACCTTCATTCATTTTTGCATTACCAATTTTCGAAGCTTCTGTTTTAAATACATGAGACGAGGTGTATTCTCTATACCTTCGAATAGCATGAATTCTTCATTACGTCTGATATGTTGTTATTTTTCTGTTCAGGAATGAACATTGCACCTTTAGGTGATTTTTCTGTCCATACTATCTATTCATATAAATATGTGCTATAATATTGCGGGCTCGTGGCCTAGTGGATCGGGCTCGTGGCCTAGTGGCTTGCACACTTGCATCGTAGTCCGGCAGTACCGGGTTCGAACCCCGGTGCTTCCTTTCTGAGTTTGGTTTTCTGTAGTTTTCCAAATTCCACGGCAAATGCGGATAGGTTACATCTTAAGTCGGTCTACAGCCGCAGGCGTAATAATAACTCATTGGCAGCCGATGCCCCCTGTAATTGGCGCAAGCTGTTGGGGGATGCTAAGGCATGAATTATTATTATTATTATAATAGTAGACCACGTTTTCACATGTCTCTTCCTGTCTGGACTTGCACTACAGTAGCAACAGCATCATCTTAGTCAGCTAATTTAGTTTCATCGTATTTACAATGTTCTTAAAATGAAAAAACACTGTAGATGTTGAGAAGTGTAATTATCAACTTTCATACACGTTATATATTCTAACCTTCATAGAGTTACGAAAAATTACTAGACTCATCAGTACGACACATACTGTAAATAGGAAGCACATACAACAAAGGGTAAAATAGTAATAAGACGCTGTGGTACCTCCAGCTTAAGAATAAAAGAAAGCAGCTCTCTTCTACTATTCCTTAAATGAATTTCTACATAAAAATATCGATTCAATATACTAAGGTAGAGTCTGCTGCACTGTGTCTGGCTGCGGTCTGTGAAACTTCTTTACACAATTTTGTTAGAATTGTTGATATTATATTAGATATTCGTACACAGTACATAAAAATGCGTATCAAATGTTTTACATATTAAATATGTTCTTGGACGAGAAGAGAAATATCTAGTTGTACTACTAGCAATGTTTATATCTCATCTCAAAATATTTTAGTGCATGGATAATTGTAAACTACGAACATGTCATTTAAAATCGTAGTACAACGGAACATAGATTTGCCATAGGTAGGTTCTATGTCTGATTTATATTTTGCTTATGTTCGTCTTTTCTCCTCGTAAATTTTACGGCAATTATTATCAATTTTTAATTTCTAATTTACACGTTCCTGATTTACATATAACATTCATTCTGAGTAGATCGGCTATGCAGTTTCTACGCCAATTTCCCATAAGACATGAAGACAACAAATCTCATTTTTTCGTGCTCTTTTCTTCTGGCTCTCTCCCTTTTTTTCTGTCTGTGACCCCTAAAAATATTGCTAATTAGCAATTCTTATGAGAAAGTATTATTTTCGGTCTTTTTTAAGAGTTTTCCTGCCGGCCAATCACCACTTTTACTTTTTACCACTTAGCTCATGTACATATGTATGTACTTGAGTATTTGTTGTATAGGGCATTTGGGCAGTATGCGTATTACACTAAAGGATGCTAGAATCTTGATGGAATATTAATTTTGTAGTGCTAAACTAGATTTAGCTTATAATTAGGATTTTCTCAATACGTTGTCTGAAAGTGGACACTTGCCGAAACTGCGGCTTCAAGTGTATGAACCTAAGGGGTGATAAGATACCTTGTACTAGCGTCATGACGATTTGATTTTTTTTTATTTAAAAAGTACCTGCAAAGGAAGAAGATTCCGTGCAGAAGTATTATTCCTTCATACAATTCATCCGCGTGTTTTACTGCATTCTGAAGTTTATCAAATACGGCATACTAAAAATTGTATACAGGTAATGCTAGAAATGTATTTTTTTAAAGCAAATTATATATTGGTCTATAAAGCACAAGTTTCAGACAAATCAAATGAAGGCGGCAAAAGACGTGTTCTCTATTAATATTTTTGTTGCAATGTATGTACGCTACGAAGACATCCGGGGACGGTGGCATCTGCGTTTATTCACTTCCCGTCATGGTCAATGGTAACAAGTCACGGACATATTTTTTTCCGTTCTATACAGGCTGGTCCATTTAAAGTGTAATACTGTAATATCTTCGAAACAATTAGTGTTATAAAGAAAAGTATTAGACAAAAGCTTAACTATATGAAGGGGCTCATTCGATGGTGTTACTGTTGTCACTATAAAGAAAGACAAAGGTCATAGCAAGGTCAACTCTTTTTTTCAAATAGCATATGGTATTTCTTTATCAAATTCTAAAAGAGCAATAACTTGTGAATAGAAAAATAATAAACGACATATATGACCTCAAATTAATATTAATCGAGATATTTCGAAAAAGTGAGGACATATAAAAGTCAATGAAATTTGTCGTTTATAAGTTTATAGTTGATTCTTTGAACTAAATTATGATCAGTGCGCAAAATGTTACAAGTGGGCGCAAGTTAAAATGAGGCCAATAATTTATTTTTTTAAACCATCTTCGTTTTTATTTATTTATTTATTATTTTTTTAAATGTGTGGTGGTTGCTTAGTTGCAGTGACTCCGTAAGCTGTATCGCTTGTCTGGCTATCACTGCAACTCTCTCGCGGTGTAGTTTTGTGTGTGTAAGTTGTGTTCAATTGACTTTGTGACAGCATCATATCGCCTTTTATGATGGCGCGCTGTTAATCACTTTGCCCCCAACAGCGAATGGCAAGTCGATCCGGGATTAAACTCTCTGAAAAAATGTCACCGTCCCTCCAGAGAATTGAACCCCGGCGCCTATCGTCCTCCCACAACGATAGTCAGCCGCCTAACCACTGCGGCCATCGACCGGTTTGAGATGGTTATTGCAATAGTAATGTTGATAAAACGAAACTTTCGGTAATAAATTTTGCATGCGTTATGAATTGAATTAATATATTTACTAATTTGAAAGATTATCCCCCAACGCAATAATCTTATTCATAACCGCAGGCGGGCTTTTCGTACGGAGATAAGCACGCAGACAACTATGTATGTATATGCTGGGCGTACAAAGACTGTATTGTCCTATCACGACGGATTATAAAAACTAATAAATTATGTATTTTATTGAAGACCCTTCTTTTAGTCACGGATAGTAATATACAATTTTATTAAAGCGCATATCGGAATATTCTTGATAGCTGCGGCGTCTTTCAGATTGAATTTTGAAACCGCGGTCTCTGTTTACTCGAAATTTAATTTACTGTAATAGAAAACTTCTTGCAGTAAGGTTCGCCAAGGTGTGAAAATTTGTTGCCGTGGCTAAAAAATACCGGACCACGGTTTCTTAAATTCTCGAGTATGTTTGGGAGATGTTCAGCCACAAGATATAAATGCACGAACGTTAGTGTCACATGCAATAAATAAACACCAATCTATAGGAGCCCGATCTACACTATGCGTTGCATAGCACTACACACAGAGAAAAATGTTCTTGAATTAAGAAAATATACTGTTTTACCCAAACATTTTTAATGCTAGAATATTTCTGTTTTGATTCAAACACATTTTCTTGGAATAAGTAAATGCGATTAATACAATCTAGACTATATTTGTTGAAAAATACGTACTTGATCTGAATACCTTCCCTATTTGTGAAATAGCTGAATTGCAAATTTCGAGCAGCTGCGTTCGAGATTATATGTGTATATGAAGCGTTTGCACCATTTTGCAAGAATTAGATACATATAAGTTTTTTATAGTTAAGACGTGGACATTTGCAGTAATAAAAGTACATATTTAATAATGGATTATGTGAAGTGTAGTTTAGCTTCATGGGAATTGGAGGACTAATTTGAACCAAACGTTGTACTTGAAGTAAATCGATTTGGCTAAACTTCCGAAAGTCGATCACTGAATTGGCAATTTATAAGCAATTTAACGGAAAGTACAGGTTCTACTGAGTTCAAAACGGACCGCCGTTTCTTGCGGAGATCAGTTTAAGATACCTAAAAATCGTTCTAAAAAGTGTTATTTCTAGGTTATGTTTCGCTTGACATTTCTGCGAGGATTTTCACATTAGCGAAACATAACCTAGAAATAACACTTTTTAGGACGATTTTTAGGTATCTTAGACCGATCTCCGCAAGAAAAGGGGGGCGGCCGTTTTGGACTCAGTAAAACCTGTACTTTCTGTTAAATTGTCTATAAATTGTCAATTCAGTGGTCGACATACGGAAGTCTTACAAATCCATTATAGGTATATTCTTACATTAAAACAATGTTGTTTTGCGTCAACACAATTTCCTTAGAAAATAATATTCTTGTGATAACACTATATAGTTTGGCGGATATACAAATACGGGATTCTTTTGAAATGAAACAGTCTGTTTTAACTCAAGATAATGTTTCTCTGCGTGTATCAGCATCAAACAGTACTATTTTGTTAAATTTTGCAATTTTTCTTACGTTTTCAGCACTTGCTTCATTATTCCTTCAGCCAATAGTTATTCTAGATTTTCACTGGCAAGTAACAACGAAGAAAACGACTTGAAAAGGGTCCAGTATACATACATATACTAATACACATATGTTAATCCCCGTTTACAGCTAGCACATTTCATATCAACTCTCTCCAAATTAGTACTTGTAGAATTGAATTATGTTTATTCCAAAAGTGCTGAAACGGTTGTTCATTGAGTAAAGCGAAAAGTAAATTGATAACTATTAACAAGGTAGCTAAATTAAATACGTGTTCCTCATATGTCTTACATAATTTATGTCTACGACATTCTCCTTTGTTTGATAAGAATAAACTTTTGTCGCTCGTTTTACACACTATTTTAGACCATCGTGTGTAAAGTTTGAATAATTATTATAATCATGTCCACAGAATTGAGGAACGGTATGTTTCTTGCCATTTTCACAATAGCTATTTTACTTGCCTTGCGATCGCTTGAACGGCTTTTATACAATTGAATTGGAGTCTTAATGTAGATCTCACGAATTTAGGCCCCGCTGTGTATTTCCCAGTGTGATTCTCTCTTAACCATGTTAACTTACGTTGCTTTTTATCGTGTTATATAGAGTTATCGATATATAGTATGTCATACGTTCCATAGACAATAAAATGTACCGATGCTAGTGGATCGAAGTACTTAATATTTCAGTATTGAGTTGTAATTCCCTGGCCAGCAAAGATTATAAATGTATTATACAATCATTACATTACAGTTGATCATTAGAGATCTCAGTGCTCTAGATTAATGGACAAGAGGAGATTCAAATTACATCACCCCTTTAAAACTTACAATTTATTTACAACCGCGAAATTGGATATCTTGATTAAAACAACTAAAACAGAAATGATTTGTCTTCACTACAAATACTTATTATTAAAATTTCCAGGACTTATAGACAGAGAGAATATTGAGAAACAAAATAGGGGGAAGGTAGGAGAGAGAATATAGTCTCATATGTATGAGAAATTATATATTAATAATTCGATTATTTGTGATTTAATTTATAATCTCTTAGTTAAGGAATACCGCTCTTCTGAATGAAGAGTATTTGTTACGTATAATGAAATTTGTATGCTGAGGTATTTGTAATTATTTAATGTTATGTATTTTTATTAGGTATATTGTGTAACTACGTGTTACAAAAATAAAACGAGAATTCTGATGTATGGAATTTATATCTAATTTTGTATTTTATTAATGTCGAAGAATTTAATATATCATGTCTCTTATAAAATCTCTACTCAAGATTATGCCTCGTAAAACGTTAAAAAAATACTTCTACGTCGAATATAAATCACGGTTTTACTTAATATATGTCGCTATTATTGGACACAACCTGACTCTCTTCCTTTATATTTTTTGACTGAGCTAACCGTAAATGACGAATTTAACCAATACATTACTATAACAGGGAGCAGTAACTTTTATGACAAGATTATATCCGCTTAACTCTTTGAAAACTTAAAGCTAATGTGGTGTAGCAAATATATTTTATCTCTTCCATTTATTCAAAGTAATTTAACTAGTTATATACACCAAGGCAAACGATTACCCAATTCTTTTTCGCAATTCCTAATGTTCGCACAAACAAATGTTTTAAGAAGCTCTCGCATCGTTCGAATTCAGATACTGGGAAGTCGTTCAAAAGGAAGCAATGAATCAAACAGTATATCGCCTCCATTGACATTTATTGAAATAAAATTAACATAAACTATATTTGAACTCTAAGTTTTTGATCGTTTAATTGTAGTTATCAATGTCAGAAAAATAAACTATAATGCGAGGAAGAAAGATTTTATGTCGCAACTAATACGGGGGTTGTTAATGGATTGGCACTAGTAGTGTGTTTTTTACATTTGCCACTAACATTGATTTGTAATATAACCGAAAAGGTATTGCGATCAAATCATTTATTATATATGGGATACAAGTAAAATAGTGATTTTATAATCTATTGCTAAGATACTACAAGATATAGTTTTTAGATGTGACTTAACGAGTTCAAATATTATTGAATGCTAGTTTATCGTGTTGAATGCCAAACATAATCATCAGGTTGCTTGTGAGTATTGTATTGTGGAAATACGTGATGTAACATCCATTTGAAGGCATTTCATTAATTTATGGGAACTATTGGAAATTGTTAGATTTTATGTAATCTCGAACTAACATATAATTTTAATGAATATCATTTGGCTGAATATACTTCTGCATACATAAATTATCCAAACTGTAAGAGGTTATGTAACATTTTATTATGTTGTTGTATAACATAAAAAGCTCTCACAAATTGGAATATTAAGAAAGAAACATATATTTCAGGTTATAAAATTGCTTTAAAAAGAAATTGACAGAAAGACGCAGGAGTTGTTTATGGTAGAATTGAGGAAAACATCTCTCAACCGAGACCAGACTAAAATACGTTTGAAAGTTTTTTTTTGAAAGTAAATTCTCTTAAATCTCCTTTATTGCTAATAATACTGTTAGACGTCAAGCATTTAAGAATCGTGCTTGACCAAACCATACTCATATTGGCAAAAAGTTGCCGTTTCATCAAAAACAATTAGACTTTTATTACAGTCTTTTCTGTATTAATGACAAGTAATAATAGGCTAAAATAAACATCGAATATTTTTAACAAAGCTCCAGTTGTTATGAATGTCAAATCGTAGTATTCGTTCAAAAACAAGCAGCATAGCTCGATAAGATTGCTTGAAAAAACACAACAGTATCCATAAGATCAGTATTCTACACCAGTTTTAAGTTATTATGAAAAAAATATTTTTCAACAGAATTTAAGTTCCTCACTGGATCTCTTGATGCAGAAGTAGAACACTAAACACTTTAACCCACTAAACACCAAACAAGTTTTAACTAAACAACCGACGCGTTTCAACAGCAATGCTGTCATTATCAAGGCCAGAATAAAACTAAATTAAAATAAAACCTACAAATATCAGGTAACCTAAATGTTATGCACGGTCAATCGGATACGCATCATTAATTTCCGATTAACGAAAACAATGACGAATGTGGGATAGGACCGTTGTCACAGTTCATTACACATTTATATATTTCTAAACTTTCCAAAACATTTAGAAACTTACAATTGTTTATTTGTCATTGAATTTACCATTCGTATGATCGATGTTGTGATCTGTTTCAAAAATGTGTTGGGCAACGCTCAATTTCTCAATTTTATTAAATCTACGATTAGCCATATGCTCTTTGAACCTAGTTGAAACTGCTCTCCTGGTTTGCCCAATATATTTTTGATTACAATGTTTACAATTTATTTCGTAAATATCTTTAGGGTTACCGATGAGACTTCGTAAACTAGGCCCAGAACTGTAAACTATTCTGAGATCGAGCTCTTTGAAGATTTTACTCAAACCTTTAGTGATAAAGGAGGGTCACAGTGGGTGAAGCTTTAACATCTTCTCTAAAAGTCGTAGATTCTTTCACAGTTTTCTTATAATTAATAAACTTCCTAATTAACTTATAGATACGCTGAGGTCGGAGGTAATCGTCGGTGTTTTAGTTAAAACTTGTTTGGTGTTTAGTGGGTTAAAGCGTTTAGTGTTCAACAGAATTTAATGCTAAAATCCTAGCCATAGAAGACACCATTTTTTGACTTAATTGGGCTTCATTCTTTTTCAGCGGAAAATGTGTAATTTGTAAACAAAAGTTCTGTTTTAAAAGGAACTTACTTGCTTTGAAGAAGTTTACCAAATCCTACTCTTTTTTTAAGAACTAAAATTTGCTTTAAAGCAAAGCTTTTATGTATTGCCTAGAAATTCGCCTTGATAAATTCGTATTTAATTTAAAAAGCATAGTACACACATATATTGGATATCAAAAATATCCAAATCATAAAAACCAATCAGAATCATTCGTAGAATCAAAAAAAGTGCAATACATGCACCTGTAGTGGATTCACCGGAATAAAGTACCCAAATAAAGTTATCATAAAATGGTGGCATTTTTCACTAGGTGTGCAAATGCGTTAGCAGGAGATAAAAAATTATTTGCTTTTCTTATACTGCGGTTAATAACCTTGTGTATATACAGGGTACGTCAAATGTACTACAACACGTAAATATTTTTGAATACATAAATGTTCAACAAATTTTTCAAGCAAAAGTTTGTTCGTTTTAGGCAGACTATCTTTAAAACATATTTGTAATCTAATTTTAATTGAAACATTATTTGGGCTATTTCCATCATCTGTTGGATAAGGATAATACGACGTTTCGGTGAAGTGTATATCAGTGTCTTCAGGAAAAGCTTTGATAAGAGCTGTTCACTCATTGATTCGCTTACGAGAATCGAGACTAAAACCACTAACAACAAACAATTGTTCCGATGTATAACTGTGTGTGCATCTGTAGGGGAATCTGAAGAATAGACCGGTTCCACGGTGTTTCGTTCGGTCAATGTAGGAATCTGCCCTGAAATTCCGCGTGATTGTTGTTCAACGTAGTTTTTAGAGCTTGTGTTTATTATGGTCTGCAATTCCTTAAGCTGTCTTTGAGTATTGATAACCAGACATCTTTTATCTCAAGGCTTGGTGTACTGATGGAATTAGCTGTTGTGACCATATACATATGCTGTTTCTGTCATTTTCGTTTGGTTTATTTGTCCTTAGTTGCGTTGTTCGATTGGATCTTGTGTCCGTCTTCCCAAGCATATTGAGCTAGCCGTGATTTTTATATTTCTTTTAGGCGGACCATTTTTTGGCGTTTTTTGATCCTGACTTGTAGGGGTCTGCCTCTTTCTCCGATGTATTTTGTCCTACATTCACATGGGATTTCGTATATATAGTCTTTTGTTTTGTGATCTTCGTATTTTTTTCCGATAGGCTTTTGATATACGGTATTACTGTAGTGCACATGATAGGTTATTGTTCTTGTGCCACTTTATTTTCTCTTGTTTTTAGCAACGTCTTGTCTGTAACCTAACTGCTGCTAGTATTATTATGAAAATTCTATTATTACGTACTGCGATCTTTAATGGTATTTCCAAAGCTGTCAACGTTCAAAATGGCATTTAGAAATTTGATCTAACAAAATGTTTAATTGTAATTGTTTTTCAAAACACTTTCATTAATTATGTAGAAAGAAGAAGTGATGTATGTATATAACACAATGTATCGTCTTGGAACGACAATTTATCTGTGTTGATAAATGGACGATGCAAGAAGTCTAAGCGACAAGTATTAAATCTCCCAATAATTGATAACAAAAGTTTAAAATTGATACTGAAATATTTCTTAAATTATACTTAGAAATTTATTTAGGCAGATCTGTCATATAAAACAGAATAAAACGCATTTCGAAATTTATATGGCGCTACTATATTGTATTCCCATAAAAATGTACGAAAGTCCAGATAGCCATTAAATCTAACACGTATTAAAAGAACTCAATGATTTCAACTAACCGACTTCAAGTAAAATAATAAAGTCCGATATTAAGTTTCCGTGAAGACTATACTATACTTTTAACTTCTAGTGACGTTTCTGTAGTTCAATCTTAACTATTTCTGATATTTTCTTACTATTTATTGGACGCCGCAAAAGAGACTCTTGAGAGGACTTAATTTCAACGAAGCGGGTTGCCTTCTACGTCAAAGT
Organism: Holotrichia oblita; assembly: GCA_023690525.1. Classification (NCBI taxonomy): domain Eukaryota; kingdom Metazoa; phylum Arthropoda; class Insecta; order Coleoptera; family Scarabaeidae; genus Holotrichia; species Holotrichia oblita. Next base: position 155,737,985 of record CM043015.1, on the reverse strand, counting down.
CAGCTCTGAGTTCTGATGTCGTGAGTAATTGAGATAGATTAACGATGTAAATTATTAACCCTAGTCTCGTTAGCAGACTGGCACAAATATATTAACGCAACGAGGACAATGAATTTAAATGGGATATTTTTTATAATGCTAATGAAATGCCGGACCGTACTTTATTTTCTCGCCTACATGTCTCGCTACTAAATCAGTTCTAAATTAAATTTATTTGAATTGTAAAATGTTTCTTTTTCCTCTCCAGCTCAACGCGTATGGTCTCCGTTAATTGCGAATAATTTCGTTTTAAAAAATGTCAGCATAAATCCTGGCTGTAGCGGGAACATGAGGGTAGATAGCAGAATCTATTGGAGAGAACTAGATATCTCTGATTACATGCTCATCGTCGTATTTTATACAAAAAAGACCACTTGCCCGTTTAATTGAATCGTGCTTCAGTCGAGACAGCTTAATTAACTGTGTACATACATATACTTTACCTTAGCTAGTGTACTGCGTGTAAATGTCAGCCGCTGTTTATTTCCTGTGTGTATAAATGTCTTACTTTAATTCATTACCTTGATTTTCACTTGCAAAATAAAAGTTGACATAAGGCTATGTTGTCCAGAACTTTGCAACTACCGCATAGTGGTGCAGTGATCGTAATACATTAAATTAGTAATAAGGTAAACTACATTTCTACTTGCTCACCTATCTGCAAGCTTTGTATTCCGTTGAAGACGAACTTGTTATTTTGTTGCACTGAAAAACTACACGTCCACAAATAGTATATTATTGATAAAATTAGAATAGAGTTTATGGAGTGATGCATCTGTTCGTAGAATTCAGAATATTACTTCCAAGTTATATATGTATATTATTTCTAAAAAAAATATATGTATTATGTGATATGATTGGTAACTGTTGTACTATTACTATGAAAACTAAAATAGTTTGGTATTACGCTGTTTTTCTAGCAAAATTATGCTAATCGATATTTTGACAAGGCTAATTCTTGTAGAGTAAAATTTCTTCACCATTTACTCCTAATCGTGGACTTAGCATAATACTTCCCTACTTACCTACTATATTGCAAACGGTCTCTCCATTGCCACCATTTTAATTTCTTGAAACAACGTTAATTTATGTAAATGTGGCATTCATTTGAAAGTTGCAACTTTGTTAAGTTTGTATACCTAATTTTACTTCATATTTGTTCGAAGTACTTGCGTCAACTGACACATTTCTATCTAAGAGGCATACTACCACTTTTAAAATTTATAATTCGTACTACTACTATAGTTTCATTTATACTAAATACTTTCAACCCAAATGCCAGAATATAGTTGTATTTTTCTAAATAGGAGGTCCTGTATATTATCACCTTGTTGTGTTGATTCGGTTAATACTACACACTAATTCTATCGTTCTGGGGGAAATAACATTTTTTGCAGCTAAAGAAATTCCAGTAAAAACAAAATAATCAAAATTGATATGGTAGATAGATTTCATACAATGTCCGTCTAAAGCTTGAATAATCTTCGAATAAGAGCATTATCATCCGTCGACGCGTCGTTGCTGCATCCTGTATGTACTACTTATACCCAATATCGTTAGCTAGTATATCCTAATATGTGTAGTATCTAATAAATTTGAATTTCTTAGTTGATTAAATTTTAAAGATTAAAGAATTCAATCGTTTAATTCTTTTATTCCATATTATGCATGTTCAGCAACGTGTAGCTAGTTACATGTTTTCTCTGTAAACATTTATCACAATATGGTAAGTTAGCAATATAAGTTAGCATCCTTTCATGGATATGAACATACTGGAAATATTAAGCACCGGCATTCTATATCAATATAAGATGAAAAACTATACATGTACTTTACGTCCAGCTAACTCACATAATTAAAATTAAATTAAATTTAGTCTTGTATTACGGAACACATAATTATGTCATTCTTTGTATTCATACTTGATTTATTGTCGTTGTTATCCTGGTTTTTGAATATGTATATAATTCGATTAAAACATGAGAGATTTTAATTTGATACACAGGATAACAACTTCAACTACGAAAGCCAATTGATAGGAGAAGGTAGTGGGAGGTGGGAGGTAAAATTAAATGTATCCGATTTAGTATTGTCAACTGTTTGTATGGCAGGAATGTCAGTGGTTATGTCAAATACTATGGCAAATTATAAAAAAAATTATAATTTGCACTTTTTCATTAATTGTGTATTCCATAAGGATAGTTTGATGATTCGGTAAAGTATTTGACATAACCACTGACATTCCTATTATATAGAAAGTTGACAATAGTAAAATGGATACATTTAATTTTAACTCCCACCACCCTCTCCTATCGATAGGCTTTCGTGGTTCAAGTTGTTAGCCTGTATACATGTGGTAATAAAGTGACTGTCCGTTAAAATGATAGGTGAAGTATTTGTCAATCTATTAAGTACAACCGCATTCATGGAAATGCGAAGCTTTACGTCACAGAATAGTTCTCCGGAGTAGTTTGTTCTAAAATATCTGAACTTATTACCTGAGAAGTACTATATGGTCTTATTATTACCAAGTATATATTAATAATTCTATATTCATGTCTATGTCTGCTGTTTCCCGTAAACTTCTGTAACGTGAGTGTTGGGAAGTTGTGCACCTTGTCAGGATTCACTGTGCTAAGATTCAGGAGAGCTACATATCAAATTTGTATTTTAGTGGGTTTAGTGAGTTGAAGTGTTTAGTGTTCTACTTCTGCGCCAAGAGATCCAGTGAAGAACTTCTAAATTTGTATGTATTCTGAGAGTATCCAGTTAAAATAAAAGAAAATATAAGAAACTCATTAGAACAAGCAATAAATAACAAATACAACAATGATTTACAATGACAAATACATTTGTATATCGAGTAAATAAACAAGAAATAAATTTAAAGCTGCTAATTTTTTAAGGATATTTAATCTGGCCCTTTTGAACCCGAATTTGTAATTCTTAGAATCTCCAAATGGCTTTTATTGATATTTTTTTGTTTATACAAATCAAATTCAGATGTATAACAATAATTATCTATTACACAAATGTCCGAAAGTCATTTGACGGCACGTATTTTTCTCCAAAAATTTGCCGTGAATGATGTATGAGAAAACGTGAGATCGCGTAGAGAATACGTCACACCTCAATAATAAAAGCCATAGGTACAGGGTTATTCATATATACAGGAACACCTAAATATGACAAAAATTTATAACAAACTTGTAAATATAACAAAAGTTTATTAGTTTCAGTCAAGTTATCATTAAAATATATTTCTAGTACAGGCATGTACGCAAGAAATAATAACACTTCTTATCATATATTTTATGGAAATTGAGACGTTCCCAAGTTATTTGCAAATAATCATCTGCAGAGCTGCAGTGAAAAAAGAAATTTTTATATTTTATTATTTTCGGTTGATTTTTTGTCAAATTGTAATTAAATGCTAGTGGCAGTCTTTTTGCTTATCCCTTCATCTGTTAATACAAAGAAAACGTTTAAAGAAATGTCATACCTACTTGAACGATCATTTATCATCAATGTTAATAATCATTCACAATGTCTAAATTAAGTACTTTAACTTCATGGAATGTTATTTCGGCACCATTGTCTGCTGAAATAGTTTCGGTAGAAATCAGTAAAAGTTGTATTGTAAAAAATTTAATCGTCCTTCATTTCGGCACAAAAATTGATTAATTGTCAAAAATTAAATGTCAGTTAAGTCAGAATAGCTTTGCAACAGTGAGGTATGTATTGTAATGCTATAAACTATTTTTCGTGAAGATGTGTTTTAAATAAATAAAGCGAGGATTTCGATTAAAATGAGATTTATTTACTTTTCAAAATTTGAATCACCGGTGCGGGAAACCATATAATACTTCGAAAAGACATTTTGTTCAGATTTTTGGGAAAAAGTACATAGAAAAGTAAATATCTCAAAAATGGTGCAAGATGATCTAAGTAGTTGAATTCACAAAGACACTTTGAAATCACACGAGAATTTCAAAAATGTAAAAACACAAAAGTTGTTCCATTTGATAAATTCAAATTGGATACAATTTCCATAACACAAACGATATCTAGATCAAAAATATGTTTTAGTAAAACTTTTGTACGATTTCAAAAATATTTAGATAGTTCAGTATATTTGAATAATCCTGTATATATTTTTATATACTATAAGAGATAGTTGCAATATTTATTTAGATGTTTGTCGCACTCTAAACATCTACCCTTGAATTCGATCGAGTTGTTTATATCTCTGTCGTTGACATACATCCACCTCGATCCGGCTTGTCTGTAACTAGGTAACCCTACCAAGTTTTTAAGTTACTACTATTGTTCTGAAGATTGGAAACTGTGGAACACTGCGTATTCACTACATACATAATTATACATTTACATCTAAAGAGAAATCACTACCTCTGGCTCGATCCCATTGAAATAGTAATTAACTGTAGCAATAAACATAAAGTATAAAATCTGAACTTTCTACTAGTATGTAGGAGTATTAAAGATTAACGTACAAAAATCGCAGAGCGATACAAAATATATGTATATGTATATACATGCGTATGTACATATAATTTGAAAGTAATTTTTCGTCAATTTCGACAATAAAATAGATCAGGTTCATCTTACAGAAGACTACAGATTGGTTACTCCTGACGTTATATCACTTTTCACTAACATTCCAATCCAACTGTTTATGAAGATTATCCGACAGATGGCCAATTATTGCCAACAATTGCGACTTCACCCTAGACCTTTTCATGGAGTGTCTTAACATCATTTTTAAGAATTGTTATTTCAGCTTCAATAGCAAATGGTACAAACAAGCAAATTTCTAAATTGATGTTTTTACGATTGTATCTGACGAAGCAAATAAACATTTGCCAAATATTGTGGATAAATCAAATGAGGTTCATGAATTGAAATTATTTACCTACAGACCGCATTCCCCAAATTATATTCGGATTTACTTTCTTTTCCCTATTTAATTTGAAATACATATAACATAACAAATATACAAACATAGGCAAATTCATATCATAGGCTATATCCAAACCGCAAAGTTCAGTGGCAGTTTACTAATCCATTAGTATTATTATTTGTATATAATAGCAATGTGCCATTCACATGAAGAAATAATAAGTCTACCAACTGTTATTTATTTGGTATCGCGCTGCTTTACTTCTAATTACAATTCACCATGAAGGCTTGTGTATATTATGATTGAATATCGCATTGCAAAATATCCCAAATTAAACAAGTTTGTATAAACGCGTTTATAGGTCAGCTAATCTAATGGATACAAATATAAATACTCAATTTTGATGTAAGACACGTTATTTCGATTACAAATTTAGTTGTTTATTGTTGCTTGTCGATAATTATTTCGAGGCAAACCTCTACACATGTATTGATAGATGTTATTAAATGGTTACTAAAGTAGGAACATCTCCTAAGCCGCGTCATGTATAACTTCGATAAATATTAGTTTTCTGTAAGCTAATAGAACTGGCAATGAAAAGTGTAAAATGTCAAGAAAACTAGAAAAAGGTTGTCGTGCTGACAGTGAACTACCTATATTTATTAAACACAATTCTGGGCCTGGTTTTGGTTAATTATTATAAAAAAATGTAATGCTGTATTAAAAAGTCGATAGAAACAGCAGAAAATAATATTTAGAGTAGTGTATAAGGCGCAGTCAACACAGGAAAACTACATGTCTAATCACCAGTCAGGAAGATAAATAGAGAACTGCCACAAACTGGAATCTGAAAAATGATTTCATTATTATAGAACCAAATTTGAGATTGTGCGAAGAATTTTACAATTATTTTATAAATGCTAACATAATATAGATAGATTTATATACATATATGAAAAATTCAACGTTGTCAGATTAAAATATGACAAAAATTGATTTGTTTGACTAAAACATATAAGAATGTGCTGGTAAATTTTAGTTAATCTCAGTAAGTCAGTTCTATTGTTTACACAATTATTATTTACTTTCATGTGAATCATTTCGATTAATTCCTTTGTTTTTCTATTACCTCCATTATGTAGAATTTTAGTTTGATTAAAGCTAAGCTGCTTTTTCTGTCTTATTTGAGTTTTAACATGGGTAAATCACTACATTTTATTTATGTTGGTGAATCCTATCTCGTAGCTATTGCTGAGCCTGTACGATATAGAATTTTTGACGGTATACACCAGGAATTACATATATAACATTTAATAATTTCATTTTAGATACACATGTTAGATTTATATTGTGTGTTATTACCATTTATAAATCACTTTCTGGTGATTTTGATGTCTTTATCGACCTTTTGTCTGAGTTGCTTGATAGTGTATTTATTAATCAGACTATAATTGTCAGCGGTGATTTTAATGTACAGTTTGGTACCTGTGATCCTAAAGCTACTACCTTATGTAACTTATTTTCATCTTATGGAATGTCTCCTTTGAATGATGAGTGCACACGTTGTAACGCGTGTTTAATACACTTATTATGCTGGACTTATTTTAACTTTTAATTCCGGAACCAAGCTAACTGATAAAAAGCACGCATTACCTACATACCAATAACTCAGATAGGTCTTTTTAGCTTGTATAATCTATTAGAAATTAAGGATTGGTCGTTTATTACTGATACTAGTTTGAGCTTAGATATTAAAACAGAAATGGTTTTGGAAACCGTCACTAACGCTATAAAGCTGTTTTCTTGTTAAGACAAAGTATGATAGTAATAGTACTACAATCATTAAGTTTTTTAATGAGAGGTTGTATTCCCTAGGCGATAATTTGAATTTTTTTAGGCAATTTAGATCTATGTATCCCAATCTCCTCCCTGATAATTACGTAAAGTCTCTAAGAAATCAATATAGATCTGAGCTTAAGATTGCTAAAATTTCTGCTCACGATGGATTTATATCTGAGCATAAAAGCAACTCACATATCATATGGGGTATTGTCAATAATTCCTGTCAATCTATCTAAATCAATCTCTATAAATCTACTGACTTTCTTACCGCTGACACCTTTGTTCGTGTTGCTGATAATATTATTAATAATTTACCAACTATGGAGAGTGTTCCTTCTGCCTATCTTATTGACAGTACTCCCCTTAATATGTCTTTTAGTTTCCGTGAGGTTACTTTTAATGAAGTTAGGGCTATATTTCAAAACAAGAAAAAATCAAGTAGTAGCATATGGCATGAATTCCAAAATATTGAGTACTATACAAAACATCATAACTTGTCCCTTCACGAACTTAATAAATGAGTATTTCGAAAGGAATGTATCCTAAATCACTCAAAATATTGTCTATTACACCAGTTTTCCCATTTCAATTACACCGATCTTCTCAAAACTCTTTGAAAATTCTAATAACTAATTATTTTGAAAGTAATTCCTTGTATACTTTTTGCAAGTTTGGCTTTCGTAACAACCTTCCTACGAACCTTGCTAACTTCAACTCAATAGTGTTACAAAACTTCGAGCAAAAGCAAATGACTCAAATTACCCTATATATCTTTCTAACGCGTTCGATTGTGTAAACCATGAAATCCTAATGAGGAAACTTAAACACTATCAGGTCTCAGAATAGAGCATTAATCTATTACAGTCCTTCAATTTGTTAAATACAAAAACTAACTTTCGAATACATTGCGCGTAAAACATGGAGTACCTCAAGGCTTTGCCTTGGGCCCGTGCTTATTCTTGATTTATACAGTCCTCTTTTGTGTTATTTACAGATGACACCACTGCAATAAATTTTGATTCTTCTTTTGAAGAACGAAGTGTTGAAGTTGATAACTTGCAAAACAGCATTGAACACTGGTCTCTAGCTAACAAACTAAGTATCTAAATTGGAAAGTTTACTCTTAACCTTACGACAGGTTAATGATCTCACTCAATCTATAAAACTGTTGGGTGTGTGGTTAGACAGTAAATTAACTTGGGAGTCGCATATTGATAACTTGCGCAAAAAACTTACTAAATTATTCCTAATACAATCTTTGAGTAACCAACCATCATTAAAGTACGTGAAAATGATTTATTTTGCGTTATTTCATACGGTGATGAGCTATGCTCTACTGGTATAGGGTCAGTCCACTCATATCCAGGACGTATTTACGATTCAACGGAGATGTATAAGAGTGATTGCTGGGATCAATTATGTATGTTGCAGACTGCAGAGATAATTTTAGATCTACACATTCTAACTTCACCTACACACATGGTGAATATTTGAGTGTATACTATACGTCAAGAATAACTTAAATAAGTATAATCTAAATAGTGATCAGCACAATTATTCTACAAGCTGTACTAGTAATATTAGACTTAATTATCTTAGGTGTGTTATGTTTCAATGTTCTCTCGGATGATATTAAAAATGTGCCTGTTTCAGTGTTGGGACGGCTACTGAAGGCTAAGGCTTTTCATTCTTTGTCTGAATATTTGAATTGTTTTTTTTTTATGTGACGTTTGTAAGCACTTGTGCATTGACATAAATAAAGATTATGATTATGATTAAGTCTGGAAAATAATTGGACATTATCATTGTAAGTTTTATGCACGATACATATGATTGTGATGATAGATTTTAACATTGTGTATTTTTTTCCTGATCATATTCTTCAGTACACAAAACATATCATAAACAAGCATCATAAACACAGTGGTGATAATATTAACCTAACTTGTATTGTTAACTCTATCTTCTAATAAATATATAATCACGATATAGGAGTTACGCAGGACTCAAGTGCCAAATCATTTATGTGTAATACAAACAATAGCGGAGTGTGCCTTAGAATCGTTGACATCGTAAACAGTTGTCAATATCAATATATTTAATTTCATTGTATTGAATACGTTAGTCTAATACAATACAATTTGAATACGGTTGGACGGTAGTTGGAATATAATGATGTTCTAATTAACTTACTAGAGTTGCGTGATGTACTAGGTCACGCACTTTAACCTATACGAGTATAATCTACCTAATACATATAGGAGAAATTTTAACTTAGGTATCGTTTTCTAGAAAGCTGTTTGTAATATTATGAAGAGGGTCACTTATAAATGATGAAGTTCTTTTAGCATTTTATATGTTAAGTTGAAGAGTTATTAGTTATTTCTATGATTACATATGAGTAAACGTATCGTACCCTTGCTAGTGTAAAATTACTTTTGATGCTTTGGTGAATTCTTAAAATTAATATAGACCTATTGCAACATCATTTAAAGCCATCCATGACTAAAGATACTACATCTAGTACTGCTGGAGCATTTGAAACCATAAAATGTATACCGCTGAAACACATCTAATTCTTTATATTTTGTGTTGTAATCAGTGAATTTTTCTAACATGAAAACGGTTGTGTATGAGTGTGTAATTGTGGTATTACATGCGGTTATATGCATATTCAAGCAAAATCAGTGATGATTATTGTCCTCAAAATAGGGATGTAATGCATTTCAGGACAACGCAAGTTTAGTATTAGAACTGTGTCACTTAGGATTAATCTTTAAAATTTAGTATGGATCTTCCATTCAAGCAGTATAGAATTTTATTCTTAAATTAAAAATGTTATAAAAAAAGTAAAAAAGTAAAAGTTATATTTAAGAAAACATTTGTCACTGGAATAAGATGATTGTTAATAGCTTCATATCAAAACTATACACCACGATCATAGACATTTATTGTCAATGCAGAGTAAGTTAACTATCAATCCAGGAGAAAGAAGTATTCAGTGCAAAGTAAAGAATAGCCTTTCAGTAGCTGAGAATTTATTTCAAAACAGAAATTACTTATTAGGTTACCGTCCCAATGCTAGTTATCTAGTTAGTAGCACATGGAAACTACTGATAAGAAGAAATCGGTAACAAAATTATTATATCATGACATATATTAATATGGAAACCTCTTTTCTTAAGCTGGTTCGTGAAATAAGTGCCCTTACAAAATTGCGGATTATATTAATGAGCAACACCGAATATGGAGATACTAAAAAACTTAAATAGTCAGCACAAATATGTGAAATTTGAAAACGTAACGCTTTTCGTTTGATTTCAGGAAAATAATTAGTTTTACAGAGATTTCAATATTATTCCTTGTTCGAATTTAAAACCTGTTACAATGTACTACATAGCTATGGAGACTTTATCCATAATTATTATTACGTATAGTATTAAAATATTATGTGACACATCGGAATACATGTATATGCATACATATCCTTACAGTTGTACAATTTTACAGTAATGCACTCAAAATAGTACCGCAAGTTTATGTCAAATTGAAAGATATTTTAAGATTAATAGCTTCTGCAACTAAATAAACTTTCCATTCCGTTACATTTTAATGTCTACAACTCACATAAAATAAAGGTTATGAAGAAAAAGTTGTGATATAAGTATTACCCATATTTTGTGCTATGGTAATATTACTTTACGATACATATCACCATTTCGCATTTTGTGAATTACGTAATTGTATATATTTTTAATATCTATATACTTTTTTATATATGTGTATGTTAAAAGTATCTACCGCACAGGATACTTGAAGTTTTTTAACAATTGTGTTAGATACCTTTATGACTATTCGGAAATTGTGTGCTCCTATAGACTTTTTTGTTCTGCACTTTTAGAATATCTTTCCAGTTGATTTCTACAAATCGCATATCATCAATCATGTTGAAGTGCAATATAAGAAGTCAATATAAGAAGATACTAAACTTACTATGTCTGGGAACAAATAATGAGCAATTAAATTATTAGGCAATTCTACAAAATTGCATACAAATGTACATATATTATAATATATCCAGAACGTTCATATCTGTAAATGCTATAGAAGATCTTTCTTTACCCCTCTCTTTGTAACTTCGTATTCTTCTGGAGTTTAAGAATAATTATAAATAAATATTACTTCTCCTAGCTCAAGGGAATATGTCGTTTTAACTTCACAAATGAACACGAAAGCCGTATTTGTTCTATACAGAATATAAATGACGTTAGACAAACATCCCAATTTTGAGGAGATGCAATAACTCCTACTAAATTATATTATCATTAACAATAAATAAAGTTTATCGCAATATGATGAATTTACACTTAATTTATGATGTTCTTGCAGATTGAATTCAATTTTCAAGTAATAAATTTTCTCAGTACATATGTATATCGTTACTGCTATCAAAACTATAGGAGTTCCTCCATCAATAATTAAATGAATTGTCATTTTAATACAGCTAAGAGTCTTTATCAACTGTACAATTATCCTCAAATTGTTATAACAGTGAATGTATTGTTTTTACAATACCGTGAACTTGATTATTTAATTTGGTTTGAATGAATAATGCGAAAGCTAAAGAAACATAATAACTACCTAATCCGTCATTAGATATTATATGCAACACGCTGCATGCTTTATACACACTCAATGCGTGCGCTATGGTTCCTTATTAATTATAGTATCCATTCTGTTTATGCATTATTTCTTATCCTCTCTTTTATTAATTATTGTAACTGTTTCTTCGGGTATTACTTCGTTAATATTTAATATTGATAGGGATTTACATATGCATAATAGTTAATAAGGAAAATCTCAGGGAAAGAGAAATATTGTCAATTTAAAAAGAAAAACGGTGAAGCGCAAGTGAAGCAAGCGTTACTAATGTTTCATGTGGAACCGAATTTGCACTTCAATGTGTACGGTGTATTTAAAAACGAAAGATATGGCGATTATTATTAACTTCTGTTTTACATGTACTGTAGAGTAGTGCCCGTTAAATACATTTTTATACGCAACAGATAGATTTTTTATCTCATTTTCATTTGTTTAGATTTTTTTGTTATCCCTTATCCAAACAGCAGTTGGATATTTTAGCACTCATATGTAAGTGACTAACCGGAACGTAGTTCTATATTTAGAAAAGTCGGCCACATCCTTCAATACTCAATTGAAAATTGCTTAAAAGTTCAAATGAAATTCAGATTTTAGTGCAAATAAAAATGGAATGGACGAAAAATAGAATTACAAAAATTGGAACGTATCAACTCTTTATCGATTTTAATGCTACACGCTATAAGATAGATTTCATTTCATTTAACTCGATCTGCACGAACAAAAATTGGATGATATACAAAATTTATGTAGTTGTTCTAGTTATGTCCTATATTCATTTCTTGCATTTGACTCATATCATACGGTGATATAACACCATTCCAAGTGCTTAAATATTTTAGTAGGACAGATGAAGCTGGTCTGCGGTGCGGTGAAATGTCTTTTTCGTATTAACTTGTTTCACAAGATATTTCATTCTACTATATTAAACATACAGTGAACACCGAAATCACTCTTGGACTTCTATTTAATATTCAAAGGGATCAATCTATCAATATTCCGTGCAACTGTGACGATGAAAGGTTATTATTGCTAACTAGTCCTTTATATCTAGTAGATTCATAGCTTTATATTGAATTTTTTTTGTGGTTAATAAAATAACACTAATATACTACTACTAATAGTAGTAGTAATAGTATACTAATGAGCGAGACGGATATATTCTACATTATCTCGAATGCATATTAAGAAATACAAGCAAATTCTTCAATCCTAGCTCGATACAATCTATATATGTTCACCTTAAGATGCTAATGGGTAGACTGTCAAAATTTTCAAAAGTTTTTAAATTGTTTACCTCATTTAAAAACTGAAAATTATTCTAATTGTGGACGGTTATCTGTATATTTTTTTTATGTAAGTTTCAAAGTCTGTCCTATATGACGCAATAATTACGTCTATAGTTCTTATTTGTAATTTTGTGGCTCCATATTTACTTGCTTGTAGTACACCCAGTTTACATAACAGTAAATATTTATTATTCAATTTCAATTGTGATTTCATATTATATTGGCAATAAACATTAGTTTGAATAAACCCTAACATTAGCCAATGGCATGAAGACGCTAAGTAAATATCTTCCACATTCGAGGATGTTATACCACTAATTATACAATAACTGCACACAAGCGGTAAATACACATAATCAAAGCGGTATCAATCTACATTTAATACCAAAGTATGTATATTATTTGGGACACCGAGACAAATTATTCCGTCGCTTATAAATAGATCCTTCAGAGATGAATATCTTATGTAACGGGAGCGCGATCAATCCTCTTACACGCCCCAATAACTAATTTGAACTAACCAGAGTTTGAAGGGGTCGCAGTCTTGCGGTATAAGGGTAATGTTTGTAACAATGTGTCAATTCAAATTAACTGACACATTGTTTCAAACATTATGCTTATTATGGCTTTATAAATGCAGGAATTAGGGCAAACTTTCTCATAACATGAATAATTTTCATTCTACACTTTGCGTTAGTAACTCATGATTGTTATATATTCCAAAAGATATTACGCTTTACTAGTAAATACGTTTTCTTATCTTCTATCGTTGTTTTTATACTAATCTTGTAGAATAAAATTGATTATTTATGAAGCCAAATATTAGTATATACTGGATTCACAGTATACACCATTTAAGTAATAAATAATGGAGATGCATGATTCTTAACGTATGGTTAATGAATTTTTACTGAAAACTTTTATTCATCCGATTTTATGCACTAACCCATATTTATTTTTAAACTTGCAAGATTTAAATATTAAAGATAATTAATTAAATCTGGGAAACACACATAGTTATACGTAAAGAATTCATTATTTGTAATTACTGAATCTTATATTGCATCTTGACTACGATACATTTTATTTGTTTTACTAGATTCTAACATCAAGAAGAGATCAAAGTTGCAAAATGCTATGCACATACATTTATTTAAAAAACTTAAATATCGTATGTTTTCTGATTTGCAAATAAATATGAAATTGAATGCATTTGTACAGTGAAGCAACTATTTTGCGAATTTTTTTTTTAATTTGATTTAAATAACAGTCTTAATATCCCATTACTTTGTTGTTGGGCCAAGTAATTTTTAACTAATTTGGAAGCATGTTTGGGATCATTGTCTTGTTGTAATATAAAACTTTCGCCTATAAGGCGTAGTCCTGAAGGGATGGCATGGTCTTGTAATATTTTTTGGTATGTTTCTGCAGTTAATCTACCATCTATTTTTATGATATCGCCAACGCCATTTGCAGAAATACACCCCCAAACCAATACGTTTCCACCCCCATGTTTTACAGTAGCCTGCAGACATGGCTCCAAAAGAGATTCTCCTGGCCTTCGTCTTACATATTGACGTCTATTGGTGCCAAACAGCTGAAACTTAGATTCGTCTGTCCATAAGACTTGACGCCACTCATTGTCTCCCCAGGATTTATGATCTAAAGCATATTTTAATCTTTTTGCTTTATTACCTTTTCTCAGTAAAGGTTTCTTTATTGCCACACATCCTCGTAAACCGGATCTCTTCAACGATCTTCTCACAGTTCAAGCATGCACCGACGTGCCCGTCATTTCTGCCAGGTCCTGTGCTAATTGTCTGCTTACTTTCTTACGATTTCGTAAGGATGTCATTTTTAAAAAACGTGCGTCGGTTCTACTAAGCTTTTTAGGCCGTCCTGACTTCGGTTTATCGCCTACTTCACCAGTTTCGTTGAACTTTTTAATTATACTTTGTACGCTGTACCGTGAGCACTTAACACGCTTCGCAATTTGGGCTTGATTCAAACCTTCTTCATGTAACACAATAATTTTATGTCTGTTCACAAGAGATATTCGTGGCATCTTGTGACTTTTTTAATGTCTTTCACGATTAGATACCGCACACTTTCAATAAATTGAACGGAACGAACCGGAACAGAGACTTACACAAACAAAAATGCAAATGTATTTTTAAAATATACCAAACCTTATCGTATGATGACAAACTATGAACTGAATGTGTAAAATATCAATTTTATTAAAATACTTTTGTCTACAATAAAGTTTCTACGGATTATCCCTCCTGGAAATCGCCTCAGGCGGACCATAAAATATTACATTCCCTTGCAATTAAGAATTTCCTAGAACTTACGAGTAAATTTCTTACGATAACTCATATTTATTCTTCGGATTAGATGTATTTCATATTCCGCAAGAAGTTATATTTCACACTTTGAATAAATATGTGTTGTTAGTAAAATATCATGAATTATGTAAGGTGCTGGTTTCTTTTGCACAGTAGTGTATGTTTAAATGTATATTAGGGTGGGGTATTGTAGTACATACATACATTATTTTGTAAAAATTAGATTTTTCCGAAACGACTTGAGATATCATAATGAAGTTTTAAGAGTGTTAATAGCTGTGGGAGACACAGACTATGGAATACAACACGAGGTTTTAGTCGTACCAGTGGTGCGCGTATTGGCACGTCACAGGCTATGTTTCAAGAAAAAAGTAGGATGCCGCTGATTTCTCTAAAAATAAAAATACTTTTTTATTCTTTGTTCAGTTGTGAAGAAAAAAGCTCTCTTAACTTTTTATCGTAGGACGTACCGTTTGTTAGTAAAAAAAAAACATTTTAGAGCATGTCCATTTATTACAGAAAATTTTTTTCAAAGAACAAGGGTTTTATTCAAGGGTAAAAACAAATACTTTACCAAACCAACAATTTTACCAGCCAAAAATTACAAAGACTATGCAAAATGGCCACCTCGAGCTCGGATGCAAGAATCCAATCTTCTCCTCATTGACTGGCGAACTCTCTCAAAAACACCAGGATCGGCTTTAATTGAGTTGCACCCAGCAATGATTCGCTTTCTTACGTCTTCTACGTTTTCCAGTGGAGTAGCGTACACCAAGGACTTCAAATGGCCCCACAGGAAAAAATCCAGGGGATTTAGGTTCGTAGATCGTGTATTCCATAAGTGAGGTCCACCGCAATTTCCGTATGCTTGTGTTAAGAAATCACGAGCTACTTGACTAAAGTGGGCTGGTGCGCCATCGTGCATATACCACATTGCATGTCTAATTGCTAATGGTACGTCCTCCAGAAATCCAGGGAGCGTGTTTTCCAAAGAGTTGCGATACACCTCCCTGGTAAAAATACCGGGCCGATTAGGCAGTCACCCACAATCCCAAGCCAAACGTTCAAAGAAAACTGATGTTGAAAACGATCTTCAACAATTTCATGTAGATTTTCGTCACACCATACATGGTTATTATGGAAATTGCGTATTGCATGTCTTGAAAAATTCGCTTCATCGGTTAACAGAATCAGCATCAGGAATTGAGGGATTTGAACCATTTTGTGCAAAAGCCATTGACAGAATGCAATGCGAGTAGGAAAATCAGCAGGAAGAAGTGCTTGAACGCGTTGTATATGGAATGGATACAACAAATTTTCCTTCAGAATGTGCCAAATAGTCCCCAGAAGTAGCTCGATATTCTTCAATCATGTATAGCACATCCTCTTCTAGCTCTACCGTTTTTGCTGTCTTCGGCCGTCCTGCTCCTCCATTTCGTCTTAATGTGCCTGTTTCATAAAGACGCCGATGAATACTTTCGAAAGATTTTCTATCAGGAGCAATACGGCCAGGAAATCTTTCAGTATACAACCGCCTAGCTTCTAATGCATTGCCATCAGCAAGTCCATAAATGTAGTGCATGACGGTCATCTCGGCATTCGTATAGCGATTCGTGATAAGGAACTTCAACAAATTCTACACATACAAAATTATTCATCACGAGACTCATTCAATATGTCAGTGAATAAAACAGGACTGTTTAAAAATATTTTTGTACGCATGATAAATGGATATGCACTAAAATGTTTTTTTTTTACTAAAAACCGGTACGTCGTACGATAAAAAGTTAAGAGAGCTGTTTTCTTCACAATTGAACAAAGAATAAAAACATATTTTTATTTCTAGAGAAATCAGGCAATATGCGCGCCACTGGTACGACTGAAACATCGTGTTGTATTGTAAAGTATGTGTTTCCCTCAGCTATTAACACGCCTAAAATTTCATTATGATATCTCAAGCCGTTTTGGAAAAATCTAATTCTTACTGTTTTTTTTTTAATTAAACTTCAACACGCTGTAGATCGGTAACGAAGCGTTTGCGGACCTATGTTTATAGGAACTTTTTTGTATAAAATGACCTGGGCAATCATCCCCTTTAATATTGCCGCATCTTTTTTAAACACCCTGTATACAAAAATCATAGATAGTCTTAAGCTACTAAGCTAATTTAAAATTATTTTCGTATATACAGAGTGTTGAGCTACATAATTTAAAATTATTTTCGTATATACAGGATGTTTCATATTGCCAGGGTGAACCGCAATATGAAACACTCTGTATATACGATAATAATTTTAAATTATGTAGCTTAAGACTATGTATGATTTTTGTATATAAAATTTTGTGATATCTTTCATATTAAACATACATTTTATTAAATGGGATAGGTATACTATATATTATTTCAAATTTAGATTAAACATATCTTCTTCATTCCATCGATATAAGGTTTCATTGAGTTATACCGAGTATTTCAGAAGTTATGGTCAACTTTGTCTGAAAATCATTGCGTACTCAACGTTCTGTGTATTCCACACGAAACAACTTCAAATTCTTTTTGTATTGGAATGACGTTTTTATATTGTTACAGTTTCATAGCAAAGTAATATTTTGCCAATATTGCGAAAACTGTGTGCAGGGAGTTTCAAAACGCAATTGCATTATTTTCTCATCTTATTTAAATGGAACACCCGGTATTTTATATTATGAAAGGGAAGGTCACTGTATGCGCTTTCATTTTTATTAACCATTCCTTATATCTAAAATCGTTAATTTCTGAGATATCTAATATTTTCTTAATGAAAGTTGAGCTTTTTGAAAATAATTGTCAGATGTCAAATTAGCCGTGAAAAAATGACAATAAAAGCCTAACTACAAAATGTTAAACTTATACCGGTATTTAATATTTAATTATTTACAGGCCAAATGTTCGTGATGTAACGGATTTCACAATAAATGTTCAAAATGTCCACCAAAAAGATCAAACAACGTTGTTGTAGCCGTTCTTCCACTAATCGATTTGTATTTCTTAACATTTCTACATACATACTTTCAGTTATGAACAATCACACAAAGAAACAAAGAAATAGTGTCAGAGCATCTTCGGTTTATATACATATACATATACATATATACAGATTTCTACTTTATAAAATATTAACAATAAAGTATAGTATTTAGTAAAACTATGAAACTACTTAGGCACGCAATATCCCTGGTACAATTAAATGACATATTGCAGAATTTTTTTATATCAGAATGACAAAATTTTTTGAGAGCAATGACTATGAAATGAAACCTGTTAGCGACGAGAATACAGTATAAGTATTTATAACAACAAACATGAATATTTATACTATTTTTTAAGGTTTAGGGAGGCATCATCCTTCCGGTTCTTCTAAATTATTGGTAGATTCATCAAATACCACTGGAAAAGTTTACCTATCCATTGGAGTAGGTTATGCTGTGTCGACGGAAAAAAAAAACCAAAGCTGAAAATTTAGCCAAATTACTGCATTTATTTTGGGTATGCAAATAGTACTGCTTTATATGTATTTGGTGAAGTCATACAAGGAAACTACGACAGATCTTTGTACCAGGAAAGACAATGTGATGTACGTGACACGATATCAGTTTACATTAAAAAAAGGCGGCATACCCTCCAGTGAAGATCCATAATAACAAAAAGATAACTACAAGAAGATTTTGCTATTGAATCGCAGACATGAGAAATAGTAAGTGAAGGAAACTTTGAAACCAAATTGACAGTGCCAAAATATACGACTTCAGTAATACATAGTGCAAGCATTTCACACTCCTGGTTCCGATATGTCGCTGAAGCTACGAATTCAACATTCAAACTTGGATTCCTTTGTAATGAAGACATCAAATGCTATCAGGACAAATGGAGTTCTGTAGTATAAACAAATCACTTCTGAACATTAACAAGGACGGATTTAGGCGCCGTTACAGCAGACAAGGCAATATTTTATCACATTCCTAATGGTAAGAATTTGATATATGTATGTATATTCAAATACGGTATAATTTTTTATTAAAACCCAAGTGAAATTAGAGCTAACTTAATTTTTCTATTCATTTGCCTGGTCTTTATAAAAATTAATATATTTCACTTCATAGCAAAACCGAAGACTAAGGTTTATGTGACAGTATATTTCTTTTCTTATAATTCTCATGTTTTAACCAAATCAACTTCTTTTTATGTTGCTTAAACTTTTGCAGTCACTTATTGCTACTTCAGCAGTACACTGTATATATAAACAATAGGTTAGGAGTAACTCACAAATAATAAAGAATATTCACAATCATCCTGACTATTATCTCGAAACATATACATACAGTATAGCAAAGCTTACTAGGATAATAAGAAGTAACTCAATTCGCTTAAATGACACACAAATAACACATAACTATAACAGTTGATTGATACATTGCTCTGTCAAAGCTGGGTTCGCTAAAACGGGAAGATTTCACGGAGTAGCCTAATTTTTATTACACTTTCTCTTTTTTGCGAACCCAAATTTAATGCGGAAAGAATTTGTACAAAAAATCTGGGACAGTGCTAGTTCAACTATTGTACTTATGATTACTTCCGTGTAGTTTAAGCAAACCCGATACTCTATCTAACAAGCCTTGTTATACAGCAATGTGCTTAGTTTATTGCTGAATTAATTATAATCACATTAATGAAGCACAAGAAAGTCTTAAGCTACTATATAGCAGGCAGACAGGTTAGGTGATGCTTGCGAAAAACATGGCAGGTCAATTATGAAGATTGCACTCCTAAAGAAACGGTAAATTATTGAGAAAGCTTGCGCAACATTACGAGAATTTAATTTATATCTTGCATAAATTCTTTAAATAACTTTAGACCGAACCTACCTTGAAGAAGAATATTATGTTAATTTAAGTAAATGGGTATGCAGAAGTTGAACTCAGGCAATGTATCGTAATTTTTATTGTTACACAAAAATATATTCTTCGTTTTAAATCTAAATGTTTAGACATATGTATATATATATATAAAAGAATGTGGAAATTAAAGTATATTTTTAGATATCACAAATAATAAATGTGGACGATGTTTTTGCTGCTTTGCAGTTTTTTGCATAGTTCTGTTAAGTGATTTCTAACGACCTGATGTGTTGGAGGTAAAGAAGTAAATAAAACGAAGGGAATAGGCGTGTGATATCTGGCTAGTCAGTTGCTGTAGTGCATTGACAATGTTTACTTCTTTTATACGTTTGTGTCTTATCAAAAGAAAAATTTTAATTACTTATTAATTGTAGTTGTTAATTCAGTGATGTGGAAGTGTTATTTATATGTGAGTGAAAGCGACCAGACTCAAAACTTAAGTTCGGATGAAAGTGTTCCATCGACACAAAACCTACTACTGGAGTTTGCGAATCTTATCTAGTTTCGGAGAACACTCGGATTTGCCATATTCTACGTCTGACATTATTGATTCTTAAGAAATTGGTAAGTTCGATTAATGGTAATAGAAACGATTTTGTTTGGTCGAATATGTAAATATTAGCTAGTGTTGGTTCTTTTCCACGCCATAGCTGTAAGCGTTGGTTTGGACAGCTTTTTAGTGAAAGAAATTTTTGGCGGGTATATTAGAGAATACTACTTCTTTCTGTAGTTTTCAGGAAAATACTAATAAATCGTCTAGGTACATGTAGAAAAACATCCAGATTAAAACTTACGTGTCATTTGAATGAATACTGGCGTTATCTGGAAGATGAATTGATTAGAAGAGTGAAATGTGTCAATACAGCAATTTATTTTTTTATATTACAGCATCGATAAGCAAATTTACTTGTAATTTCTTAAAAATTGGCGTTCATCGTCTGACATTGGACATATGCCCGTTAATATATAAAAATGTAGTGGAGGTACTGTGATTATTAACAGAAATATTTGAGACTAATACAATAGTAAAGCAGGCGGGTAAAAAAATAGTATCATGTGAGGTAAAGGTATCTATATCATCTTGAATATCTGTTTCTCTAGAATTTTTCCAATTGCTCTCTTGATACATTTAAGAAATATATTTCTATTGTTTTAGTTAATTGATCCGTAATATTTTGACTTCTAATTACTACATTTTGATCATAAATAAATAGTTAATTGTCTTGTACATCAATATTCCGCGAAATAAGGATATTTTTTTTTTGCTTAACACTTTGTCGTTTTTGTTGCGTAACCCAATATTATCTGGACTTTCTGTTCAGAATCCAGATTCCAACGAGTACAACTACACTTCCGCCCAATTAAATTCAAATTCCTTTTTACGTGTATAATATATAATACCGAATAAATATATCCATAATGAGTGTTTAATTACGCAATCATTCAAACAGAATGACGTTTAAATTTAAAATTCTCTTTTAGCATTTAAAACATAATGAATATATTAATTACTACACTATTTATGTACAATTCTCAATTTCTCTCGGTCATATCTGATATTGAGAGCTTGTAAATTAACCTCCTGGTGCAGATTATCTATGATCCAGATTCCAATTACTACGATATCAAAGTCACGCATATAGGTCGAACGCGACTATAACCCAGTTTTTCTATTTCATTTAATTACTATATTTACCACTGATTATACAATTTCGTTGTTGCCCGATCCTTCCCTTTCTCCTCTCAAACATACATGCGTTGTTTAAATTAGTTAATTAGTGAATATTAGTTATGTACAATCATTAGCGTTACTTGTCTGCTTGCATCTACACATTGTAAGCTGATGCAGTGTAGATTCTCCAGTTATTAATATATACTTGTAACTGTGCTGTCGGCGTTTTCTGCGCGACGCATATTCAATTCACTATCTATTTTTGTCGTTCCAAAGAATATTCACTCAACAACCAATAATATAGAGAGCTATTTCACTTATGGTATTATCCCTTCCCTTACAGAACTACCTGTTCAGGATATTTAATTGAGAATATGGCTCGAATTTGAACAAGTAGTTCGGTACAATACATTTTCCCGTTTCACAATGTCAACTCAATGGTGCGATGCTGAGTCAGCAACACTTCTCCAATGTCCCGCTTACTTCCAAAGACCAATCAATTTCTACAGAGTAACTGAATTGTCTAATAACAAACGCATTGATGAAATACTTATCTCCGAATATTTGAAATATAAATTGATCAATATACAAAAATAGACGTCTACCATTATCTGGGACCAAAATACCTTAAAATATATATTACTCGACCTATGCTCCCATTTAAAAACATCGAAGAGGTAACTCTGCGGGGTGTGGGATCAATAATATCAGTGATGAGTCTCATGACAGAAGGTGTCCGCTTTACAGAATTTGTGTATGGATATATGTATGTACATTCTATAAGAGTTTCTTCAGAATCTTTTGTTTTAAATGGAATACTCTTTGATGTAACATTATCTATATTAAATCATTCAGATACGTAATAATTTTTAAGCTGATTTTTACATTGGTATAGTACGAAATTTTAAGTTTATCACTGGATAGTTTACCAATTAATCACAGTGACTCTTTTATACAATAATCTCAGAAATTTATAACTAGTGTGTCTATGCTTCAATGCAATCCTTCTAACATACAAATTACCATTTAGCCGTAATCTGAGTTAAACGTATTTCTAAATTTGCAACTAGAATTCAAAGTGTCAGATTTAGTAAAGTATTGAATGGACATTAATATAGAGGCCGCGATAATGTTGAAGATAAAGAGAATAGCATACATACATTACGACAATTCAGTCGAACCAATAACTATAGATTACATATCATTAAGCTCCTCGACAACGTGGAACGTATTGAACGCACTGCGTTCATGTTATTTATTGTTTGTATTTCGGCAAGTACGGCTTCATAACCATTTGGAATTACTCAGCACACTCGACTGGTTAAAATGATACGTATCACTGGTATTTACAGTTAACCTCATGTTTTAATACAATAATAGTAATAATATCTAAAACTAATTATTTTCGATTTTATGTTGAATGAATGTTAGTGCTTACATTATTATTGGTGAAATTGTGATTTACATACATACTAAAATTAATATCACATATTAAATTTAACTTCACTACTTACTGCAGATATATTTGGTTCTAACGTTACAAATATGTTTACTTTTACTGCCTGCCCATACTTTTTACTTATAAATATTTTGTATTTAAGTAGATTCAGTCTTGATTATACGAAAACTTTTCCATCACATATATTTTCTCATTAGTTTGGTTTTCTGTTCATTGATTTTTAATCCGATTTTCTTACTTTCGTTTTCTATCTTGCTTAGCATTTTTGTTATGATATGTCGATTTTTTGTTCTCAATATCAGGTTGTCAGCATATGCAATGATTTGTGCTCTTCCTGATCTCAGTATACCTCTCACATTAGTTTTCCTTATTATATATTCAAGTGTCAAGTTAAATAATGTAGTTGATGAAGCATCTCATTGGCGAACTCCTTTGTTTGTTATAAAACTTTCTGTTTCTCCCTTCTGAGTTTTAGTACTACTATTCGTTTTTCTTAGTGTCATTTGTATAAGGCGTCTTAGTTTGCTGTCTATTCCCAAATATTGTAATGCTTCCCTAAGTTGTTTTCTCTTTATCGAGTCGAACGCTTGTTGGAAATCAATGAACAACATTTCTAGTTCCATGTTGTATTCGTACGCTTTCATTACACTATGGATCGCATCGACGGTTGATTTTCCCCTTATAAATCCGTTTTAATAGTCACCTATTATATTTTTGTAATTATTTACTAGCCGATTCTGTATAACTGTGGTCATTATTTTATAAGTAGTATTCAGGAGTGTAATTCCACCGTAATTCTTACACATCTGCTGATCCCCTTTCTTATAAATGGTTATTACTTGACCGTGTTGGCATTCTTTCTTCCCTCCAAATGATTCTTATCAAATGGAATATTGCTTCTTGCAATTTTGCTCCTCCGTATTTTATTAGTTCCGTGTTTACATTATCTTTCCCTGGTGTCCTTCCGTTCTTGCTTTTATTAATAATGTTCCTTACCTCCTCGATTATCGGTTCTTCCATTACTGAACTTTCAGCTTCCGATTCGTGACTTTCTTCTTCCAATTCCATTGTTAATTCTTCGTTATCATCAACCAGCAATTCCTTAAAGTACCCCTTTCATATATTTTTATATTCCTCTTCGCTTTGGCCTAAATTTCCTTCTTTGTTCTTTACATCTGTTTTATTTTTGTGACATATTATCCGTTGGTTTATTCTTTGGAAAAATTTCTTGATATTTCTCTGAGTCCTCTCATCTTCAATTTCTTTCATTTTACCATTCATCCATTCCCGTTTGGTTCTTCTTATTAGTTTATTGGCTTGCTTTCTCAGTGTGTCATAAGTATTTTTATCGCTTCTTTCTCCGGTAGGTACATACGTATCCATTTTAGACTAGCCCTTGATTTTTTCTTTAACAACTCTATACATTCTTGATTAATCCATTCCTTCTTTCGTTCAAACTGTCTCGTACCAATGTGCGTTTATGTTATTAATACCAGTATATATTTTAAGGTTAACGTTAACTTATTGTTTTAAAATATTATTATAAACAACAAATTATATCGGAATGTCTAAACCTTCCAATTTGGTAAACTATACTGTTTTTAATTGTAGTATTACGACGTTTTCGAATTAAGTTTCCTTTTCTAGTACCTAGTAAAAGATACTTATACCATTAAAAAAAATGGTTTCATGCCGGCATATTTCAAAAGAATGTGGGAGAATAAAATATATTTTGGTTAACAAAAAATCTTTTGTAGAAAACAAAATTTAACGTGTTTGCCTCTCTCTGTATAGAACTAAACATGAACTTATTAATAAAGTATTCCATACTTAGGATATTAGGATATGTATATTCAATATACATACATCAACATAAGGGAGCGATTACTGGAATTGTATGTACTGCATTTGATTATATTTTGCAATACCTTTTGGAGTTACACATTTACAATAATTCTTTACATATTACTATTGCAGTTCAGTTTTGGAATAACCGTAGATTGCAAGCAAATTGTAAATTATAATTGCATTATTTTGTAATCTTCTAAACTATTTTTTACAGTTGTAGAACCATCTAATAAAGGAACCTTGTGCAAAATATTGGAAATAAATAAATGACGTTCAGTCATAATCATTAATCATGACATTTTACATGAACGTCAACATTGATATATAAAAGGCACACACTTGCTATATATATATTTATATATAAAGATATATATATAGCAAGGAAGAAGTATCGACCGTACCTGGTTAGGAAATAAGAAAATATCTTGGGCGAGCGGTCTATTAGTGAATGAAAACTTAATCCTTCAGTTACTTAATACTTTACTAAATACATACTACTACTATTATTTTAATAATTTCTTCAAGAGTCTACTGCAACATGAATAAATAGTTAATAAACACACCGTAATATATGAAACTATTCTACTTACAACATACAAATTATATGATATATGCAAAATTAGATATGCTGTTTGAAACTTATCATTTAAAACCGTATTTCTGAAAAATGCATACCTAGATACCATTCTAATAATCCATTGAATTGGTTGTTCTAAGCTAATCAATCTAATTGATTTTCTTTTATTTTCTAGAATGTTTTGTCACAGATATCACGAAGAATTTTTACTCCGGCTAAAATTAAACCCCCATACCATTACATATTCCAAATATGTAATGGTATGGGGGTTTCCAGTGTAACTTGTAAAATTGTCAAATAACTTGTTTTTTTCTCATACAGTTTCAGAGAGCTTACTGTCTGCCCAGTATATAAAACCGGTAGTATAAACACGGCGTTTATAGGAAATAAATTATTGTTATACTTACTCTGCGTTTTTTTCCCATAATTTTCTTCATAATTATATCTTTCAAGCATCAGTATTTAGTATCATGACTACGTATCCGTATTAGTATTATAAATGCACTTTTGTTCAACATCTGCAGTTTTGGGTTAATGTATTTTCAGTTTTGCTGGGCTGAAAAATTATTAGAGTGCACTCTTCGTCATAGAACATAGACGTAGAGCGAACTTGCAATACTTGTAGGCGATGGTAGGTTATGGTATTCTCCTTCGGAGTTCTAGTGTTTATGTGAAGGAATTATTTGTACCTATTCAAAAAGCGTATAATTAGTTGCACTCTAGATTTGATTCCTTTGACTTACTATAGGGCATATTTTAGAGACAGTATGACTCCGATGTGTCTCTATATTTATGAAATAATGATTTCTTTTTAAAAACACTGTGATATTTATAAGAATATGGCAACATGAAATAGCCGGAATTTATGCATACCATCTCATAACTCTGCACTGTATGAGAAAAATTCAATATCTAAGGCTACGATTGTCTACAACAGTTTGCTTCATGATATAAAGCAGTTAAACTGTTTGATGGAGTTTAAAACTCAAATTAAAGGGTTCTGGATAACGAACGCTTGGACTAATATCTACATGTATGGGGTTAATTGAGTTGTTTTCTCTTCGATTATGTTTCAAACAAGCTTACAGCGATGAATGCAATATTTTAGGTGGTGCGCACTGTTATCAATTTACTGTATGTAACAATACCATGTACTAGGAAATCTGTATAGATTTATCTTTTAATTCCTGATTTATTTCCACTTAGAGGTCAATAAAACAACAAATAATTAAATACCAATTTATTCCATAACATATAATAATATGTTTTCGTTAAATAACTTCTTCAGTGGAAGAAATTGACATTTAATATGTGTCAAATTACTAATAATATAAATATAAATTGCCATGCCTATCAACAAAATTATCTAAAAACCAAAGAATTCATTGATATATCGAATTTTAATTATATTCACAAGTAATAATGATTTAATACAACATTAGAAATTGAAATGATTTGAATTGTTCGTATATTAATCTATTTTTGTCAAGCTCTAACAATTCTGTTCAAGGACTAGGGAAAAACATGGCAAAAAAAACCTAGTCAAGAGCTTAAAATTAATAAAATTCAGGCGTGAATTAAATTATTATAAATAACGCTTAAATTATCAATATCCGTTCTAAAATTTACCGCGTTTTCATCTTTTTTAATGTATATCACTTCGTAAATTAATCTTTTTTTATAATTATTTTCCTTTTTTAAAATTTTAGTGTTTTGAAAATCAAAATTATGTCGTCTATCTTTAGAGTGCTTAGATAAAGCAGTTTCAGCGGTGACGTTATGTATAACAGTGTATTGATGGTTATAAATTCGTTTCTTTAAATATTGTTTGGTTTGTCCGATATACCATTTATTACAATCTTTGCAATCTAATTTATAAACGACATTACTTTGATTGACATTTATTCACAAATTTAAAAACACCCATT
This sequence comes from Holotrichia oblita, assembly GCA_023690525.1. Classification (NCBI taxonomy): domain Eukaryota; kingdom Metazoa; phylum Arthropoda; class Insecta; order Coleoptera; family Scarabaeidae; genus Holotrichia; species Holotrichia oblita. Next base: position 155,710,468 of record CM043015.1, on the reverse strand, counting down.
AAACATGGTAATCAAAGTAATGTCGTTTATAAATTAGATTGCAAAGATTGTAATAAATGTTATATCGGATAAACCAAACAATATTTAAAGAAACGAATTTATAACCATAAATACACTGTTACCCATAACGTCACCGCTGAAACTGCTTTATCTAAGCACTCTAAAGATAGACGACATAATTTTGATTTTCAAAACACTAAAATTTTAAAAAAGGAAAATAACTATAAAAAAAGATTAATTTACGAAGTGATATACATTAAAAAAGATGAAAACGCGGTAAATTTTAGAACGGATATTGATAATTTAAGCGTTATTTATAATAATTTAATTCACGCCTGAATTTTATTAATTTTAAGCTCTTGACTAGGTTTTTTTGCCATGATTTTCCCTAGTCCTTGAACAGAATTGTTAGAGCTTGACAAAAAATAGATTAATATACGAACAATTCAAATCATTTCAATTTCTAAAGTTGTATTAAATCATTATTCCTTCATTATTACTTGTGAATATAATTAAAATTCGATATATCAATGAATTCTTTGTTTTTTAGTTAATTTTGGTGATAGGCATGGCAATTTATATTTATATTATTAGTAATTTGACACATATTAAATGTCAATCTCTTCCACTGAAAAAGTTATTTAACGAAAACATATCATTATATGTTATGGAATAAATTGGTATTTAATTATTTATTGTTCTATTGACCTCTAAGTGGAACTAAATCAGGAATTAAAAAAAAAATTAAAGTATTGATTGTTTGCAATCATTAATACAATAAACGCATATATGTACAGTCGGTACGACTTAGTCTTCGAACGATTCTACTGAGTTACCTTATTAAAATCGTTCGAAGACTAAGTCGTACCGAGTGTACATTGTATTGATAACTGGGTTCGTTGGACGAATTTTAATAAAAAAATTATTGAATTAATGTACTTTTGCCTTGATATGTTTAGAGTGATCGGCATATTACTAGTTTAATATTTAAGACCAAGTTCTGCTTGGATTTATTATTTTACCAAAGTTATAGAGAGCAGACAGCGCTATTGTATAGAATATAAAATGTATACTTAATAAAACAGGCAAATCATTCATCCGCAGTCACGTAGCAAGTCATGTTGAGAAAGAAATTTGCTTCTTACAATCAAATTTATTCTAATTCAGAAATGGTTTGTATGTGTCCTAAATAACATAGCAAGGTGCAGTTAAGTTAAAGTCAGGTAATTGCAGTCCCAAAATCGACATTTGCTAATGAACATTATACAGAGCTAGCATACTGTTAAGAGGTTTGTGTCTCCTATGTAAACTTCTCAAGATTAGAGGCCGCTCGAAGTAGGAGATACTGCAGAACAACAATTAGTTTAGGAAAGGATAATTCTTTTACGAGGATGATAAAGTAATTGTAGTGGTTTAGGAAGTCTCAGAACTTGTTAAGTATATTGCTAGCATTATTTTAGCTTCGATTGCTTTAACTAAAATATTCTTAGATTTCTAGCGCTTTACTATGGCACGGTAATTTGTTTGCTTTATTGTTATCCATTTTAATTCTTTATAGCAATAATGCAAAGGTACTTAACGTATAATTATTAACTCAGAAGCATCAAACGACAAAGTGTGACTTTGACGTTAAACTTTGACAATAAATCTTTGAGAATACTTACTCTCCATGGCGTGCTGGATAAGTATCGATGAGTTAAGTGCGAATTTTCTCAAAAAATAAACCTAATTTTCTCCTAAACTATCAATTTCAGGTATAGAATATGTGGGGAATAAAACATGTAAAATTAGACGCCAAAGACGACTAAGTAATAAAATATGGGGGGTGCTGTTTCAAAAAGTTAAGTTAATGTTCTTCAAAATTTCGAAAAATTAACATGTCATAGTTAAGTAACCACACAGTATGGACAGCCATTCCTGGCGCTAAGACATACTCCAGCATTTTGGTTAAGCATATTATGAATCCTAAATTGATATCTGAAAAATTGAGTGTCCTCTGATTTTTTGAATAAATATCTGCTATAGCAAATAAAAAAAAATCGAATAACTGCAAACCGCCCGAATCAAATTGCAAAAAGTAAAGGTATTTATAAAGCTTAAAAATAAGTAAATCCAAATATGTAAAAATATACCGAGTGTTCAATTAAAAAAAAGACAAAGTAGGAGGACCTATAAATCTAATAATGTTAAATGAAGAAAATACAATCGAATATACCTACATATATAATTCTGAATTTTCAAACTTATATTTTTGCTACAGCCCTCTCTCTCTCTCTCTATTAACATAATAATTACATATTTAGGTACAATTTAGGTATTGATTTTCTTCTTACGGAAATTATATATAAACTGCATTCTCAAATGAAACATTCCATATATTTTTACATTTTGAAAATTCTAATGAGAATTTAACGGGCCTTTGTGTATACAATATCTCTCTCTTACAAAATTCTTGAAATATTTAATCTTTGTAATTTTTACCAAATGGATGTGCTCGGGTAAATACCATTTTCGTTTGCAGATGTTGAAGTAAAAGTTATTTTTTATGTGTATTAACAAAATGTGAGCTACACGTAAACACAAACATGTTTCAAAAATATTGTTCCTTGCTGTTTCCTTTCTATCGCAATAATTAATACTAGTATCAGTACAAAGACGTCAAATATGTATGTATTAAATGATAATGACTAATGCGTTATTTGCTGATAGCGAATAGTTTTCTACGGTTTTCTATGAAAATGCAAGTACTTCAGATATTCGGAATCCTACTTGGCAATAGGTAATATCACACTAAATTACAGTTTATTGCTTAATTACTGCCCGTATAATGACGCTATTGATGCTGAATAGAGTTTTAATTTAAATGCAGATCAGCTTTTACCGTCGGTCGACAATAAAATTCGCCGTAAAAATTGGATATTATAGCTCCCCGTTCAAATATTAAGTTTTATAGGATTTTATCGCTTTTTTGAGTGAAGGTTAATGTTTATTTCTTATAATCAATTTTCTAATACACGTATACAATCTTTATTTTCATTAATATTCCAGTAAAGTTAATTACAGGCGAACGGCGAAAGCGATTTCATGGCGACCTTCTTTAAAGTTTTATTACTTTATTACAAATTATATTTCAGTACGTAAGACCATCTACGGAACGAAACAAAGTTTTGATTCATATCGAGTTTTTATTGATCCTGTCCAATAGATTATTCAATACAATTTTTAACTATATAAGTTAGGGTGAGATACTGAAGAGCGTAATTTATACTTTAAAATTTAAACTAACTTCTTCGAGCGAATTTTAATGCGCACGTAGTTATACATAAGAACTTATACTAAGTATCTTATCAGAAAAAATCATTAGGAGACACATAAGATTCTAATGAGTTATAATTGTATATCTATTAGTAGTATAGAAATACGTATAGATTGTATAGTTGCAATTGGCTATATACTTTTATATTGATATAGATTTAAATTTAAAAAAATATTTAATATAGGGTTTCTGTTGCAGACATGCTCACTGCAACTTAATAATATTGCTTCTCTGATGCAAGTCTATGTCATAGTTCATAAAAGTCACTGAATCCGGAAAAATTTTAACAAAATTTCTATTTCTCAAATTCCTTCACATTCTAAAACATATCGGGCGATTGTACCATTACTGTCTTTTCTTTCATGTATTTAAAATGTTTAAAGGTTTGTACTTTGGTACTAATTTTTGAAATTCGGGAACACACGTAAGTGGTTGCTGGACCCCAAAGGGGCACCCAGCTGCCGACCGACCGTTAGGTATGCGGCTTCAGGGAAAGTGCACACACTCCTCAGGACAAAGAGGCACGAAACCAGTTGCCCGCACGAGACCGACACCTCGCGGAGAGGCCCGGCGAACCGGTGGGCTCCTCTCCCCCGTGCTACCCATGTTAGACAAGTTTTCTTGTCAACGTTGGACGGGTCACCGTTGGAGACGCTTTAGTGAACTCCTACCTCACATCTAACCCCACGGGGCCTAGGCCTACTTGCGGATGGCTACTATCGGCCAAGCGTGGGAAACGGAATCTGGCCGTGAGGTACAACTAGCCCGCCCGTGAAGTAAGCCTGAACTACGGGGACGGCCGGGCAAAAGCCCTACCCCAAAATGCCAACCGCGCCAACTCTTTCGCCCCTCCGGCGATCAAGTATCGGCGGAAGCTACAGTGAAACCGTAGGGTCCCAGAATGACCGAGTTGTTTTAGGATGAAGCCGAAGGTTTCCCCAACCAGACAACCAGCGGGCGGACTACTCCTCGGCGAACCGACTTTTATCCTCCCCTACTATCTTCGCCAAATTCTCTCGCCACGCCAGTTTCCCTGAGTGTGGCCACCAAGGATGGGGTAGTGCAGCTGCAGAGTTCTCTAGGTAAGCGCTGTAGGGTGCCTCACTTACCCACCGTATATTCCGACGGTTAGCGGCCGGACACCGGAGCGTATGCCCATGCCTACGCCCAAGCATCCTCCCCTATATACGAAGTCTACTCCCGTCACGCCCGTTGCCCTGGAACTATAAAACCAGGGATTGGGTAGTGCAGCCGCAGAGTTTTAAGGATCGACGCTATAGGGTGAACGCCGACCCGAAATTCGGGAACACAATGCCCACTCCACGAATCAGTTAAGAGAACGGGTCGATAGCCGCAGTGGTTACGCGGCTGACTATCGTTGTGGCGGAACGATAGGAGCCGGGTTTCAATTCTTGGGAGAGACGGTGACATTTTTTCGGAAAGTTGAAAATCTGGATCAACTTACCGTTCGCTGTTGGGAACAAAGTGATTAACAGCGCGGCATTATAAAAGGCGGTACGATGCTGTCACAAAGCCATTTGAACACAAATTACACACACCAAAACTGCATCGCGAGTGTTGTAAAGATGACCATACAAACGGTACAGCTTATGGAGTCATTACAACTAAACACCCACCACTCATAAAAACCAAACAGTGTTTTTATGAGTGGTGGGTCAGTATTCGAGAGAGATATATCCGTTAGCCAAAATTGAAATTATCTAAAGCGAGCTTACCAGATGTCGAAGAAGAAGTATACACATTTGCAGGTCAAAATAATGATAGTAGATACAACTCGAGGTTCAAACGTATTCGTAAATTCCCTTAATACTACAAATAGTGGTGACAGTAACCTGACAAAATGACAGAAATGCCGGGGAAAATTGTGATGATGATTTTTTTTGCCCTTCACAGCACTGAGCATACTTCGGCGTAGTATAGCAGTATCAGTGGCATAGGGTTTAACTTTTTAAATAAACTTATAGCTTGTTAATTTTGGGTGTTCATCATATTTACCATGATTTTATATTATGTACCTTCCTGAAGTGATCAAGTTCCTCCTTTAAATGTATGCTATTTTTAAAACGGGTCGATAGACGCAGTGGTTAGGTAGCTATCTAGTGATGTGGCAGATCGTTCGTGCTAAGGATCAAATCTTCGAGAGAGACGATTAGACTTTTCGCGGAGAATTACGTTCCAATCGATTTGCATTATAAATGACGAGATAATGCTGTAATAAGGCAAACTGACACATACATATAGAAACACAAACTACACAATAAGAGTTGCAACGAATGTTAGATAAGCACTATAGCTCAAGAAGCCGATGCAACTACCACCCCTCGTAGATAAGTAATGGAAATGTTTCCCATTTGTACAACTGTCGTAGCGATTGCATTTTTAAGAATCTTTTACTGATATCTCTTGCAAAACGCTTCTTAAATTTACCACTTTCCAGTACTCAACAGCATTTATTTTGTATCAAAGTCTGTAACACCGACATCTTCTTCGGTAACATGCGTAATATTTTCATGTCTTTCTCCTCATTTTCTCCTTAATATAAATCACGTATTTATGGTGAAATGGTGATCTACATTACACATAAAATGAGAGAAGTGACAATACATTGTATTACTTCTTTGTTTTTTGCAGTAAAACAAAATAAAACATACCAAATTGCTAAAAATAGAAAGCTTATACAGTGCGGCTCTAAAGTGTTCTTTCCTCTCCCTCTCCTTCCCTCTCCCACCAAATAGCTTATGATCGGTTAAATACAGTATTGGAATCATTAATATGGAATATTATGTACCTATTACATTTTTGAGGTAAAGCTTCAAAGGTTGACGACAGGAGGCGATATAGTATCAAAATTTTAAACTATATATAGATTGATGAGCTAGTGTAGTATCTAACAAGCAGCTGAATATAAAAAATAAGACCCCACTTCACTTGAATGTATTCTTTAATTGTATGGCCATTTCATACATTCAAGTGAACTTGGGTTTTATTTTTTATATCCAACTGTTTACCAAAATTTTAAACTATAACCTCTCTATTAAACTGACGTAAGTAAGGAGGGGAGGCAGGAGGAGGACAGGACACTTTAGAGCCGCACTGTATATTTTGAATATGTAGTATTATTAGTTTTATTATTAATTCATTAAGTTTATTATTTACTATTGTTTTAAGATACTACAAGAACACAGAAATAATTAAGAAAGCGGAGGGCCTTCCGTCATTAGCTTTTTGCTGATATAGGTAATGGCATCTTTGGGAGCATGCCATATATGGCAAATTATGTTAAGAAGAAAATTTAATATTTGTTACTACAAATTAGGAATTATATACAAAAATTAAAAAGTCATGTCTACTTCGGAGTACTCTGCATAGTTTTTATACCAAGGTAGTCTTTCAATCTGTAAAAGTTCTTCGCAATCAGAAGGTAACAGTTGCCGGTGAGTTCGTTATCCGTTTTTAAACCAAAATATATCAGTATCCTGATCAATTCAACCATATCAATATGCGAGTATTGATGATGGTTTGCTTTAGATAATTTCATTTCTACAGTAGTAACCGTTTACAATGAGGTCCAGCTTCTTTCAAGCGAGGAAGATCTAAGTGTGTAGTAAGTGTAGATATAAAACCTGGAGATATGTGTAGATGAAACGACAATCTGTTAGGCGCTAAAGTATAGCAATGTTGAAAGTGTTTCAAGTAAAAATTCATATTTTATCACACGGCGACAAATTTGCAACCGGTCCTACCGGGTCGTTAAATAGTTTTAAAAATTATTTCAGTTATGTCAATATTACACTAGTAGATGTAAAGGCCTCCTACTGTAGTTTTAGCGATTACTATAATTACAACACAACTGTATTCCATTCAACTACTCACGTAAATTGTCAACGATTGACTAAATGATTATATTTCTTTTCGCGACTTTCGCTAGACGTGGTACCCTAATCTGTATTGTAGCAACATTTTGTCAGCTATAATCATCACTAATACACAAAAATAAGTTCTAGCAGTTCTGGACATGCGTTCTTTATTAAATACATGTTTGTATATTTTGTAATAAATTAAATTTTATCAGAAATAATATTACTTATAATTGTTTTTTTATTACATTTTCATTTTTAATTGTTATTTTATATGTAGATATTATCCTCATATGTATATGGAGAACACTCCATACACGTACTCCCCTTTGTTATAAAATATGAAATGCTCACTGTTATTGCCAGATTACATTTTTAACATTTACTCTAGCTTAAAATAGTATTGGTGCTAACACAAACCGAACGGGCGAAATAGTTTTCGACCACAGCATTGTACTTTTTTTTTAATCTGTGGTGGGTGCTTAGTTGCAGTGACTCCGTAAATTGTATTACTTGTCTGGCTAACACTGCAACTCTTGCGGTGTAGTTTTAGTGTGTGTAAGTTGTGTTTAAATGGCTTTGTGACAGCATCATATCGCCTTTTATGATACCGCGCTGTTAATCACTTTGCTCCCAACAGCGAATGGCAAGTCGATCCGGGATTAAACTCTCTGAAAAAATGTCACCATCCCTCCAGAGAATTGAACCCCGGCACCTCTCGTTCTCTCACAACAATAGTCAGCCGCCTAATCACTGCGGCCATCGACCCGTTACCTTTAATAACGAAATCATGCTTTCCTCATAAGTTCCATTTCTATTTATTATGTTTTTTATTTTTTGAATTTTGAAATAATGGTTAGTGTCACAAGAACAATGTATGCAATTGTTATAATTACTAAGCATGGCATATGCTTACCGCGTGCAATGTAAGCGATATTTTGCGCGTTATCGGGTTTGCGTATAGCCGAAGAATAACAATCTTGAATGCAAATTAGTATGCAATCATGTATATAAATGTGTCACGATCGGTGAGCTCACTTAACCGTCCAATGGCGAATACAGTGCATAATTTTTTTCTTATAAGTTAAATTAATATATGTATTTTTTGACCTTTATGTACTTATCTTTTAATTCCTGATTTATTTCCACTTAGAGGTCAATAAAACAATAAATAATTAAATACCAATTTATTCCATAACATATAATAATATGTTTTCGTTAAATAACTTCTTCGGTGGAAGAAATTGACATTTAATATGTGTCAAATTACTAATAAATTGGTATTTAATTATTTATTGTTTTATTGACCTCTAAGTGGAAATAAATCAGGAATAACTTATAAGTTAAAGTAAATCCAGAATTGTGTACGTAAGCAGCTGGCATTTGTAGCGAATTGGCCAAGTTCCAATATAATACCAACTACAAATATAATACATTTGGCTTAGACACCATGATTACAGTGACATTGGTTTATTGTAAGTAAAGCATTACCATCTTTTACCCATTATGAAACATTTACCTAATTAAATAGCATCTTCATTGATCGTTTTCTACAAACCTTTGAGTTCTGCAGAAAAAAGTCGCACACACGTGTTTCAGTGAAGGATGCTTTCCATAATGAAAAAAGTTTTTATGTGCAGGAAGCAACTATTCGACATATAGTGATATACTGTTGGCACATTGTGAACCAACTTTCCCCAATTTATGTTAATCTACAAGCAACAACAAGATCATTTTTTACGTCTTGTACATACACTGGGAGAAGTCTTGGTGTAGTGCCAAAAAACGTCCAACTGCTTTGATGAACTTTTTCAGAATAAGCAAATGTGCTGCCACTTTCATCAAAACGCGCTTTCCAAATTATAACACTACCAAGTGGTCGATAAAACATAATTCGAATACTTATTTAAATAGTTTTTACTTAAATTACTATTTTTTATGCTTTAAATACTACGATTATTATATTAGCATTCTATTTAATATTTTTTAACCCTTTTTAATTTTTCCGAAATAGTTCAATTTAGACTTAGGATGCTATAATAAAAAAATATTTTAAATACCATTTTAGTCCTGCAGTTTGTCTTAAACCAGGGTCAGTTGTCACCTATTGTTTTCTTGTAATGTTACTCGTATGTACACTCGGTTGATTTCAAATCGACTCACCCGGCAAGCGACGTAGACCTAACGTCGCACACAGAAACTTTCAACATTTAACTGGATGTTTGTAGTAATAAAGCAATTTGCTTATGAGCAGGTAAAATAGCTACGTAATGTGAAATGAATGGGAAGATCGCTGCAGAAATATATTCTTTTTCAGATACTTTTAATACCTGCGTTATTAGGTAGTATAGCATTTGCCAACACCCATTACCATTAATGACATATAAACGCAAATAAAATAATAATACAAATCAATGTTAGAACCATAAGAAAAATTATTTATCAAAGCAGATAGAGAGGAATCTATGTTCATCTTAAGTTTGTTTCGTTAAAAACACTGATTTTATTCGAGAATTAATAACAAAACACGCAGTAAACAAATAATAATTTATTTCAAATAATAGAGAAGGTAAACGAAAAGGCAGTCAAACTAAAAACAAATTAATACACAGAAAAACTTTTGAATTATTGGTTGGTTCTGAAGGCCATTTTCTGCACCATCATGCGAACATTCATTCTCTAAAGTATATGTAATAGAGTGAATCGAAAAACGCGTTTTTTTTCTGCAAAACAATTCTAATAGCACGGAAAACTTGCGCATAGGCGTCATTATAAATAAAAAAATATTTAATAATTTTTTTTTCAAAATTTGAAATCGGGCAGAAGGCCTAAAGTTACCAAAAAAAGTCAAAATCCCGGTAAATTAAAAAAAAATGCAAAAATTACAAAAAAATACATTTTTTGTTGTAATAGTGAAAAAAGTTGTTTTTAAGAGTGTCCTTAATGCACACAAAAAGTAATTAGACCCATTCTTGTTTTACTGAATTCGCGCAAAAGACCTAAAATTGCAAGCAGGGTTGCCGCTCTGAAAATATTATATTGGCTATGATAATGGATGAGAGACCACACATTAGAGAACTTGGCTACAGGAGGATCCTTAAATCCAGAAGTGAGCCATCGGCTGAAGGTTACGTAAGAGACTTCAAAATACCTTCAATAAATTTTAGTGCAAACGACTATACCGAAGTAATTGATTGGTCAATCTGCAAGTTAACACCGCCGCCTCTACTGTCCAAGATGCCAACTGAACACATTGCTTCTTTGTTGAAAGACAAAGCCCTACCAGAGTTTAACTACCTCAAATTCCCATGCCACACCCAGTCAGTTGAGAAGTGTGTAAAACTGGTTATAGAAGCAGCAGAAAAAGTGTGCGGGCATGAAAATCGAGATGGCTATATTAGAGCTACTTTAAAATCAAGTCAGTTGATGCCCACATTTAATTAAAAGTCAGAATTCAAAGTGGCTTCTATGTAAATAACCTTTTGCCTACAACGAACATATGCATTCTACAAAGTAAATAGTTACTGTAAATATTGTAAATAAAATTCACCCTGGTTGGTTGCGTAGGGTGGATGTGGAAATCACTTGTTAAAGTCTTATTACAGACCTAATGTATTAAATAAACACTCATCAGATATGGAAAACGACGTTTTTACGGGACTATAACTTAACTTATACTATAATTTAGACCTTTTGCACGAATACAGTTAAGGAATAACAGGTCTGAAAGTAATTTTTTCTGGATTGGGAAAACTATTTTGAATGGTCTTTACACTACTACAAATTAAAAATAAAACTTTTGTGGGTTTTGGTACGTTTAAAAATCGTCGAAAATCATTAAATGTCGTTTTTTTTGCGATACAACCCGCAACTTTAGACCTTTTGCGCGAATTCAGTAAAACAAGTATGGGTCTAGTTATTTTTTGTATGCGTTAAGGACATTCTTGAAAACACTTTTTTCACTATTACAAGAAAAAATGTATTTTTGTAATTTTTGCATTTTTTTTTAATTTACCGGTAATTTGACTTTTTTGGTAACTTTAGGCCATCTGCGCGATTTCAAATTTTGAAAAAAAATTTTTATAATGACACGTATGCGCAAGTTTTCCGCGTTATTAGAATTGTATTGCAGAAAAAAACGCGTTTTTCGATCCACTCTAATATCTAATAGACTTTTATATGTTGCCCCCATGCATATTCTTATTCATGTAATTTCTTAATTACATAAATACTTAGAATTATAGTGAAATTGTATGCGATAGCGATTTAACTATACATATGTTAAGCTCGCATTAAGAAATTATCGGTTTAGGAATTTATAAATAATCCCTTGCATATGAAACTGGATTTAATAGAAAAATATATTGTATATACATACATATATACATAGATAGTAATTTACATACGTAGTAATTTACATACAGTTGACCATACTATTACTGCTTTGCATTCGGGGGCCGCAATAAAGCATACTTTTAACGGGTTTTATGGCAGTTTGAGTCGATTCTAAATCAACCAAGTGTACGTCTTACTATATTAAGGTATTATTATGCGCCTCGTATACGTGATTCTTGAAATACAAATTGAGATTTTCGGATCATTTCTACTTTTAAAGAGTTTCAGTTTTTATTTAACGTATTCGGATCATTATTTTAAAATACATTTTTCGGTTAAACTCTTCCTACTTGTTGTGTTTTAAGTATAGCTGCATCATAACTACATACATTTGTTGCCAGTTAATTAAATTGTGCTGATATATTTTTGGAAGTTATTATTAAAACAAGTGTTGTTATCTCTCACTTAATTATTCTATTAATTCAATTTATCGATATATTTTTTCGTCGAGTTATTTTGACAAAAAATATAAGGCGCTGTTGAAAAAATATTTCATGTTTGCCGCTTATCACGCAAAATAGGTTAATATGTACGAAAATATTAAAGATAATAAACGCCATAGCGTATCATATTTTATGTGTGTGAATATTGAATAAATGAATGAAAATTTTGAGCTTATTATTAGAGCGATATATATTTTTTAATTAATGAAGGATGCATATTTATGCGATTATATTACATACACCAATGAATTCATCAATTACAAAGACATTTACCTACAATTGCTTTTCAAGTTGAAAATGTTCTTTTGATTACCTAAAATTAGCTACTACGATATTTAAGGCGCAGTAATCATACACGGACGCAGGCGGATACTTCCACAACATAAGTACGGAAGCTTCTTGTTTGTTTACTCTTCCAAATGTTACATGCTTCGTGAATGCGTACATACCGCCATACAACCTGATGATAATTAGGAGAATCCTATAGTAATAGATATCGTGAATTCTCCAATAAATTATAGCTTATTTGTAGAAAGAAGTGCTACAATACAAAAGAACTTAGATAATGTTTTGTTGATGTTAACTATTGCAATAATTTAAAATAAAACTCTTCACGTAATTGTAATATAAATCGAAGCACTTGTAATAAAAATGTGTTGTCAATTATCTAGAAGATGATGTCTTACATGTATTTTTTCACCCGTTAAAACTAAAGGCGACAGAAATTTGCAGTAAAATCCAGTGAAAATAATATTGTGCATATAATGTTCTTGTTAAAACACCTCTCTCCTCACCCTGCCGCTCCCCCAAGCATGATATCCTCTGTTCTCTGCCTTCAATGTATTTGTTCAAATTGCAGATCCTCTCTTTTTGGTGAATTTTTGGTTGCTCTTAGTATTATAAATACGATCTTACATAATTGTTAGGTTACATCGTTTAAAATACTTTAATGTATTTTACATATTTTATTACGTGCTAAAGAAATTTAAATAAAATGAAACCAAGCAGTGACTACCTAATAGCTGTGGTTTTAGAGAATTGTTCATTCAACAGAAAACACTAGGTGGAATAGATGGTCACTTTACCTGATTCTAGTTAAAGTTGAATTAATATAAAGTAATCAAAAAGAACCACTATCGAAACCAATAATTAAAAGCCTAATGCGAGAACAATATTTTGCCTAATTAACGAGAGGGTAGGTACTGGTTATTTGCGTAAATATATAAACGTTTACTAAACGAACAAAGTGTTGGAGGTTGTGTTATACTTTCCTATGCTCCTACCTTCAGTACGTGATTGATTAACACCTATAAACCTCAATTTTTTTCATTATAAAGATAGTATTATGACATTTTATCTGATATTATGTTGATATTATATGACACAATATACTATAATACATCTAATAAAAGTAATGCATATACTACATTGTACTTACATTATGATATAATGGTACACGCAGAGAAATATTATCTTGAGTTAAAACAGACTGTTTCAGTTCAAAACAATCCCGTAATTTGTATATCCGCAAAACTATATAGTGTTATCACAAGAATATTATTTTCTACGGAAATTGTCGTGACGCAAAACAACATTGTTTTAATGTAAGAATATAATGTATTTGTAAGACTTCCGTATGTCGACCACTGAATTGACAATTTATAGGCAATTTAACGGAAAGTACAAGTTTTACTGAGTCCAAAACGGCCCTAAGATATCTAAAAATCGTTCTAAAAAGTGTTATTTCTAGGTTATGTTTCGCTAGTGTTTTGAAATTTCTACGAGGATTTTCAGTTGATATCCAGTCAGAACTAACGAAACATAACCTAGAAATAACACGTTTTAGAACGATTTCTAGGTATCTTAGACTGATCTCCGCAAGAAACGGGGGTCCGTTTTGGACTCAGTAAAACCTGTACTTTCCGTTAAATTGCTTATAAATTGCCAATTCAGTGGTCGATATTCGGAAGTTTAACCAATGGATTATTTACTTCAAGTACGTTTGGTTGAAATTATTCCTGCAATTCCCATGAAGCTAAAATACACTTCACATAATCCATTATTAAATATGTACTTTTATTACTGCAAATGTCCACGCCTTAACTATAAAAAACTTATGTATATGTATCTAATTCTTGCAAAATGGTGCACGCAGATAAGAATGCACGTATAAATGCTTCATATACACATATAATCTCGAACGCAGGTGCTTGAAATTTGCAATTCAGCTATTTCACAAATAGGGAACTTATTCAGATCAAATACGTATTTTACAACAAATATAGTCTAGATTGTATTAAACCCATTTACTTATTCCAAGAAAATCTGTTTGAATCAAAACAGAAATGTTCTAGCATTAAAAATATTAGGGTAAAACAGTATATTTTCTTAATTCAAGAACATTTTTCTCTGTGTGTAAATATCAGAATAAGCAGGTGGTATAGTTACCGTGTTATTTTATGTTATTCGGTCAAAGGAACTTAACCATACTTGTATTGTAGCATCTTATTGCAACAAATATTGTAGTAAAATGTCACAATATTCATAACAATCTGCTTCAAGACGCTATTTATCTGTATTATTGAGAAATATGCTACAAAATGTGCTATTATCTTAAATAAGAATCATATGCTGTAAATTTTTATAGCAATATTCGGCACAAAACTACTGACGTGTCGGTTACATTGGTTAAACGTGTGTTAGTTATTTCTACAAAATCGTTACTACTGCGCTGTAGAAATTTTTACTAGAGAGTTTTCTCTGTGTAGGGTGTGTTCTATTCACTGTGATGTCTTCATGCTATTGTTGTTCGCTTATAGTTTTTGGTGTTAAACTAGTTTTATTCGTTAGTATAATCCAAATGTTTGGTAGCTAACGAACTTGATTACAGCCTCATTTTGTCTTGCAGATACTTCAAAAACTTCAAAAGCAATTTATTCTGGACACCATATAGCATAAATATTATTAGTCTATATTAATTGTTAACCTTCATCTAAATTGTAAATTTCTAATCTGAGACTTTACATATGCTGGTGGCTTAGTGGCTTAAATATTAGTCTATATTAATTGTTACAGTTTGGTTTTCAGTTTTAAATTCCACGGCAAACGCGGAAAGGTAACATCTTAAGTCGGTTATAATCTGAGACTTTGGGGGATGTTATGGATTATTATTATTATTATTATTATTATTATATGCTTGATGTACAATCTGCAGCTACTGTTACAGAGTTGGTGCGAATGTGTGCGCCAAATGAAAGAAAAAAATTAAATAATAAAATAGAGTGTAAGAAATGGACTAGCTTTTCTATACTGTCAGAATAAGTAACGTCACATAGCGCAAATATCCTTAGTAATGGAAACAAATGCGCAAAGTATCTACCTGCCTATATATTTTAGTTTGTCATTGATAGTGATTCAGATACCTGTATCGCCGTATGCTTTTGGTTAGTAACCTGTATACATGTGCAAGATATTTATTAGAAATAGTCAGTAAACAATTTTGTACGGTTCAGTTTATTGCGTTGCAATGACATTTGTAATTACGACCGTCGACAGCGCTTTATGAAGTAAAAGAGTTTATCTGTGAAACTCCAGATCTATAACATGATGATGCTAAAATAATTTGTAAATCTTGCGACAAAGCTTTTATGTTCCGAAATAAATGTGAGTCTAACAAATACGGGGATAGTACATAGCAACTAACAAATGGACTGGATCGGGTAACCAGTTTATCTGCTATATTCGAACTCATATACTTTGTGCATCCACATACTGAAAATTCTGCTTAAAAGGGTATATGTTTAATTACATGTTTACCTGCTAAAACTCCTGCACTTTTTCAACGCACATATTACTGACCAAACGTTCGTAGTGCCAACCTCGTTCGAAATATATTTCCACACATAAAATACGTACCAGCATCAGTCGATAAATGCTTTTATCTAATTAATTACTATGACTACCAGTACTGCAAGAATACAACCGCTTAACATCTCTTCCGTTATATTAAACATCGTAGTTCTTTCAGAATACCGAAAGATTGCACTTTCAGGATTTAATGCAAATGTCACATATTATGAACATCGCCTACATGAAACAATTAGGAAGATGAAAAGACAAGGACCATCGTAAAATGCTAACTAGTTTTGCAGTAGTTTCGCTTCACATACATTCAAACCTACATTTCTCCAGAATTTCGTGTAATCCAAAGCTTATTAGCATATTCCAAACATCTGACTTAATCAAAGAGAATATACGAACCCGATTATGAGACCCGCGGAGTAGTTTTAGTATCTTTCTGTGGTCTCGTTAAATTTATTGCTAGCATATGTAAGTATTATACATTCTGGATATAATATCGCAATAAGAAGGGTGGCTTGGAAACGAAAGCTACATATTTTAAAAACACATTACTTAAAGAAATTGAATTAACAAAGTAAACATATAAAAATAAATGTAAGAGCAAAGATACCTTAATCTGTAGAATTGTAAATGCGTACATAAAAGGTGTGGGAATTAGGCAAAAATTGGTTGGATAGAGTTTGGATTAATTAGTTTAATTGAGACGTAATTCGAATATTATGCGTAATTACTAACAGTACTTGGCATCGAAGTACTACTCTCTTTGGTAGAATACAACATAAAATTATCTGCACCACACTTCAAGCGGATTTACCGCAAGAATACCATACAGATTATTTAATGCTTAATTATTATTGCCAGATATCTTTAATGAGATTCTGAAAATGTTAAATTTGATGATAATACAGTTTTCTATGTCATAATTTGTAATTACATTATAAACCATTAACAGCAACAGCAGTCTTGTCAGAATTGTTGAAGTGAATATTTTAGCAAATTAAAAATGAATACACAAAGTGGGTTAGATCTTAATGCAAACATAATACAAACAATTAACGCTTTTTTAATGTTTATTTTTAATCCTTCGCAAAACAAATGCCTTGTTTACAGCTCCTTATTTTCACTGTTCGTGACTAGTTTCAGCTCTTCCGAGTCATTTTCAAAAGATTACAAATAATGACATTTTAGTTTTTATATATTATTTACAGGTAACGTGCTTGTCTTAATTGCTATGTCTATTGTAGGAGCTATATTTTATTTTAACTAGAGCTATAACAATGAGATGCACTAGATTCTGCATACTATTACGAGTCAGGAAATTTCACAGCTTACGGATCATTAACAGATGGATATGGAATGTGCTTATTCTAATTGTAATGTTTATTGTTATAGGTTGGTATATTCTAACTGGAATTATAAGAGGATATTTGAAACGGGATGTAGGATATCCTTTAGTGTTCATTTAGTATAATATACTAGAATAATAATTAGGACAATTTTAAATTAGACATATTTCCAGTACTTCCAATATACTTAATTTTTCATCGTGGACGTATATGTAGATGCAAATTATTCTGTTCTGTTCCGCAGTGATTGTTCTCCGATAAATATTTTGCATAAATACTTTTTGTTTTTTATATTTAGCAGATATTATGTATACGCGGTATGTGTTATAGTTGTTAATTAATTTTCAAGATGTCCAGAAATCCTAGAGACTATTGATTTTCTAGGGTTTTTGTTGTACCAGGGTTGGAGCTGCTGCTTCTTTAGCCCCTTTTTCTTGTAAAGTGGGTGGTTTCAGATGCCACGTGAGATCATTGAAGATGATGTCCTTTTATGTGTTGTATTAACGGGTTCTCTCTGGAAGGCGCCAGGGCATGCTCCGTTGGTGGAGCTGTAAATCTCTATGAATTTGACTATTACTAATATAGCAGGATGCTGCGAGAATAATTCGCAGCACCCGGTGCCATTGTTTGTATCCTATTATTTGAGGACTTTTTCTACGAAAAGAGTTATATGCAGTAATAATGTCGGTATTAGTTTATTTTTAAAAAAATTTGAATTGGATCGTATCCTACGTATGGATAAACGTGAGAATTCACGTTCGTTCACACTAACCATACTTATCATTTACCATGTCGTATGTCGGTAGAACAAAGTAGTTACATTTTCTCAGTTAGTGTAAGTTACCTTGGAGCTTGGAACAGTTTTTCTTTGTTTTTATATCTTAGCTGCTGTCCGCTTACCCTCCGGGTTGGCGTTCACCCTATAGCGTCGACCCTTAAAACTCTGCGGCTGCACTACCCAATCCCTGATTCATAGTTTCAGGGCAACAGGCGTGACGGGAGTAGACTTCGTATATAGGGGAGGATGCTTGGGCGTACGCATGGGCATACGCTCCGGTGTCCGGCCGCTAACCGTCGGAATATACGGTAGGTAAGTGAGTTACCCTACGGCGCTTACCTAAAGAACTCTGCAGCTGCACTACCCCATCCTTGGTGGCCACACTCAGGGAAACGGGCGTGGCGAGAGAATTTGGCGAAGATAGTAGGGGAGGACAAAAGTCGGTTCGCCGAGGAGTAGTCCGCCCGCTTGTTGTCTGGTTGGGGAAACCTTTGGTTTCATCCTGAAACAACTCGGTGATTCTGGGACCCTACGGTTTCACTGTAGCTGCCGCGGATACTTGATCGTCGGAGGGGCGAAAGAGTTGGCGCGGTTGGCATTTTGGGGTAGGGCTTTGCCCGGCCGTCCCCGTAGTTCAGGCTTAATTCACGGGCGGGCTGGTTGTACCTCACGGCCAGATTCCGTTTCCCACGCTTGGCCGATAGTAGCCATCCGCAAGGAGGCCTAGGCCCCGTGGGGTTAGATGTGAGGTAGGAGTTCGCTAAAGCGTCTCCAACGGTGACCCGTCCAACGTTGACAAGAAAACTTGTCTAACATGGGTAGCACGTGGGAGAGGAGCCCACCGGTTCGCCGGTCCTCTCCGCGAGGTGTCGATCTCGTGCGAGCAACTGGTTTCGTGCCTCTTTGTCCTGAGGAGTGTGTGCATTTTCCGTGACGCTGCATACCTATCGGTCGGTCGGCAGCTGGGTGCCCCTTTGGGGTCCAGCAACCACATTCGTGTCCGTTTACCCTATCGCTAATGGGAGCCCGACATTTTTTATTTCTGTGCGTGCTGTTTATTTATACTGTTTCTATCAGCTTACTTTTGGTGTGAGGATTCTTGATGACCAGTATCATGATCTGGTTCGATTTAATTATATCGTCTTTTTCTCAAGGCACGATTTTCCTGTCTCTACTAGTTGAACCATTTTTCTTCGCTGATTCTTACCTGTAAGAATCTGCTGGTGTCAACCTATATTTATTTTGTGTCATTTATTCTGTTCTAGTTAGTGCACAGCTTTTAGTATTTGTTGTGATAATCGCAGTTCCTAGCTTGTAGTTCTTATCTATTCTTCTAACTTTTTCCTGACATGTGGAATTATGTCTACAATGCGTTATTGGTCCAATCACATTAAGCATGTATGTGTATGTTATATGCAGTGCTTCCTTTTTTCATTCTCTGTTTCATATGAACAAACATTCTTGGTTTTGTGTCATATGCGTTTGTAGTTCTAGGCAGAAGTTAAAGTGTAGGTATTGTTGTGTGCCGCACATATTCTGTTACACTAGAACGGCCATATGGCCTGATAACAAATTTGCGTTTATAATGTATGTGTGTAAGTATACATACATTAAGTGTATATTGCCTAGTACGGGCGACAGAGTGAACCGATTGCAATGTCATTCAGGCTATTAGAACTTATTCTCCACCTCGGAGTATATTGCGTTTATCCAGACGGATAATCAGTTCCAGTACGGATTCATAGTTAATAAATAATAAGTTTATTGAAGTAGGAGGTCAGAATTGCCTCATAGTAGTATTCTGATCTTCCACCTGTATCTCCTCTAAATAATATAAACATCGAGTACATAACTATTAACAAAGCGAATTTAATACTAATAAATTTGTCTGTTTCTCTATTAATCGCCAACGCAAAGTACGTCTAAAAGTTAAAAAATGCGATGTCCTGACCTGTTCGGGGTGTTATTCCAGATAAGTGCCACATACTGGCCAAAAGACTCTTGACAAAATGTAGATCTGCGCCGAGGAATTGTGATAACGTTTTTGTATCTTATATTGATATTATGAATATCTGCATGGGATCTGATTTTGATGTAAAGGTAGAGAGGGTTTAAGGTTATTCCTTGTTGTATGTAATAAACTCTCTACGTCTAACACCATACATGAGCCTTAGGTAGGAGTTTTAAACAATTTCAATTCTTTTGCTGGTTGAATCTAAGCAAGGCGAAGGTGATTAATAAAATGGGTATATCAAAGCTGAGCGTGGATTGTAATCCACAAACTAGGCATTTCTTTATATTGATTTAAAGCACTTACCTTTGTTATTCTCTAGCACAATTTCTTCTAGAAATCATTATAACCATATCGGGAAAGACACAATACCCAATCAACGGGACGGACCATATCCTACAAGAAAGAAGTTAGCAACAGCGCTTCGCAGAGCTATACCGAAGTCGACAATAAACGGACTACCAAAACATTATAAAATCATCATCATCATTCCAATAAACCAAGGAACCAAGTCTGCGTCCTAATTATCTCAGTTAGTTAAGTGGTTGCAAGTGATTTAATTTCGTATGGTATTGTCAGCGTGTCCAAGACTTTTAGTGTACTTTTAGATCGATAATAAGAAAGATTAATGAAATGGTCGTCAAGTAACTGTAGTTCAATAATTAAATGATAGTTTCAATTAATGAATTCGTCTGTTTAAGACATCCAAATAAAATTTCGTATTATTACAATTATAGAATGACAATAGAATCAATTTAACTCCGTAGTATACATTGGGATATAATGTATTTAAATGGATTTATAAATAGATATTCAATTACAGCTAAAATAGCACACGTTAATTATTTAATTATACAAGGGTTCGTGGATGTTACACCATCACAACGAGAAATCCATCAGATCTTGTTAACAACGGCGTAATGCCGTTATTATATCTAAAATTATTCTCATTAACGTTTCGTAAATTGCTAAAATTGTGTTTTATTTCAACCGTAGCCTGTAGGTACCTGCCATACACATGATTATATTATTATTGAAAGCGGTTTATAAACCTATTTCCTGTGTTATGAATAATACTAGAGTAAATAATGCATTATAACATAATTATGTAGCTGGGAACCTTCAACGATTATTTCAATTTATGTTAACGTAAGTTTAGTAATAGTATTAATACTGTAACATGTTTAAATATAGAGAGCTTTTAGTATATGTAGATTCTATCGACGCAACGTATGTTTCTACATATAACAAAATATTTTTTTATTACTCTAAAGATTGATCCCATTAATTATAATGTCTAGTTCTCATAATTCAAATAAATGAATATAGTAGCGTTTCGAAACCGTATACGTTTATTTCGTTATAACATTGGATGATTTGCGATATCATAACACAGGAAGGTAGGATTCTTAATTGTCCTTGTATCCTATCCATAAAAGGGGATGAAATCCCATCTACAAGTTGCAGAAGTACTTATTCAGCTGACAGTGCATAGTTAGCATGTATAGTTAGCATGCGCTTAGATAAAACAAATTGCCTGTCATTAACATTTTGACAATATACAATTTGATGATTAAATCGTTGAAGGGCAGCGCCTGCATTGAAATTGTGCGAAATTGAAGTGTTAATATGGTGTCTTTTGATAATCACTACCACTATTGTATTATAAACGGGTCGATGGCCGCAGTGGTTAGGCGGCTGACTATTGTTGTGAGAGGACGATAGGTGCCGGGGTTCAATTCTCTGGAGGGACGGTGACATTTTTTCAGAGAGTTTAATCCCGGATCGACTTGCCATTCGCTGTTGGGAGCAAAGTGATTAACAGCGCGGCATCATAAAAGGCGATATGATGCTGTCACAAAGCCATTTAAACACAACTTACACACACTAAAACTACACCGCAAGAGTTGCAGTGATAGCCAGACAAGTAATACAGCTTACGGAGACACTGCAACTAAGCACCCACCACACATCAAAAAAAAAAGTACAAATAATCTACACGTATCTCTCTGTAGTCGATAGTTGACACAGTTTCATGAATTCGTTTAAGAGAACAATTTGAATGACCAGCCCGAGCTCTGGATTTGGCCTAAAAATTTACACAAATTAAAAGTTTCCATAAGGAAACAAATACGAATAAATGTAGTTGACGCCATTGAAAATGTTGCTCATGAAACATTGTAACAGATTAGTATTATTCTAGGTTTCATACCGTGTACTGAAACTCTAAACTGCAGTTGTTTATGCAATTAGGTGTTCATTTTTCCTTATCATTTTTAACAAACGCGTACTAAATGTATTTTGAAAATCATAATTTTTTTTTAATTTGAAGTAGAAGCGCGAACTTTTTGATTTGAAGTTTTTTAAAAAATATGGCCCAAACTTAACCATAAGAAAGTTATTGAATTGTCATATAGGGTGAAAGTATTTAATCGAAGAAGTTTTTCTTATATGAACTTTGGGTCTTTTTATTTATTTAAGATCAAAACGAAAACATAAAAAAAGTCCTAAGTCATACGCAAGTAATAATTTTGGCAACTTGACAAAAAGTAAGCAAAAATTAAAAAAACACGAAAACAGGGGTATGTGACAACACACTAATCTTGCTTCAAATATACATACATAGACAGTTTCTAAATGATCCGTGGTAATTTTCAAACTTTTCTTGGATTTCCTGGTCTTCAATTTGTTAATATTTTGCGATCTATTGGGTTAAACTTCTTTTGAAGTAAGAGATCTTTAAATGGAGAAATATAATAATTGCGAATCCAGCAAATCTTAAGAGCTCCTCTCATTTTAACGTGTCCTTGTAGTAAAACCATTTAAATAATTTTGAATTTCTACATTATCTTGTCCTAGCCATTGTTTCTGTTTATTAATTTATTTTAGCAGAACATGGTTTCGCCGTAGAATATTTTACTTAATCTCACAAAATTTTAATCTTTTAAGCGAGTCATCTTCCATCAACACATAAATTAATTGAACTTTACAAGAATACGCTTTTTCTTTTTTGCGAATCCTACAAATTAATGATTGACTGGCCTTGTGATCTAATGTTAACTGAGTTTAGGACATTTCGCTATATTGTTGGATGTGATTTATATTGGTAGTTTTTTTTTCGATCTGTTTAGGAGAAGTTTTCGGCGAATAAAAATTTTGATAACCTTCTTTTACAGTACGGATACGTGTAGGATTTCTATTTTAAAAAATACATCTTTGAACGACTTTCTATTACCATCAATTTCAAAAATTATTACCGATGTCAACCACTCGTATTTTCTCACTTGACTCGTAGCTAAATATCACTAAACAGTACTTTGATTTCACATCATATATTATTTACGTACGCTTATCTATCTCAAACTGGGACCATTTTGTTGTTAAAAATTACTAAAAGTTATATCACTAATAGTTAAGTATCATAAAGTAGATAGATAATCTATACCTTTAATAATGATTTGCGAATAACTCAAGAACCTTTCAGTTTTCGGGAAAGACAGTGATAACATTTTTCCTTTATTCTTTTTGTATGATTTGTTTTAAATAATCAAAATCGGCTGTTTCCAATTATATCATTTGTTTTTCGATTTTATTTTTTAAATTTTAATCAATTGTTTGCACATTTTATATAACAATTTGATTTTTTTTTTGCTTGAGTTGGGCCTAAACACTTACAAGACATCAAGCTTTTAATTCAACATTAGTTCATTCTTTTTCCTACGATATTTTGCAAAAATTGCTAAGAAGAGACAATATCAATCTGAAGAATAGTGCAGGAATGAGATACAATTGCCTGAAGTGTAAAACAAAAGCAAACTGAATACAATTCCCAACACGAGCAACATGTATGTAGATCAGAAACATATTTTGAAAACAAATGTTTATTTTGAAAATCTCATTTTACCAGGGTAACTTTAATAGTCTCTCACATATTATTAATTGAATCTATCAACAATCAAACCATAATAAATTATTAAATATGCCGTGTTTATAACGAATGTTTCTAATTTCTGATGCAATTCACCACTCACTATGTATTGATGTGTGAAGTATTAGCGAATTAACACTATTTCATAGATGAGACTTCTTATGACATGAATGTGGTAGGGCTCGTAAATAACTAAACCTCTACAAGTAAGTTATTATATGCGAGCAAGAGAGCCGGCAATCGAATAACGTCTGGCATAACATTTGCCTACTGACATGGAATATCTTACGTTGCACAGGGTACAATTATGGCACGTTCACTATTTGTTATATGCATAGTGGAACGTTCTAACTTTACAAATTGAGGTAGGTACTACAGTTACGTTAATTGCTTTAATTGATTTAGTTACCAGATTATAATTTCAGAACCATTTAACTGCTCATACTTAGCTATATACAGTAAATCGTTTAGATCTACATAAACACTATGTATTATACTGTAGCTATAGTACTGTCAAACCACGTTAAACTTTATTGTATAATGTTAATAAAATAGTTTGCTTGAAATATAATTATTGGTAAAATTATTAATTAAAAGTTACTCCGTTGTTTTTAGTACGTAGTGGTAGTATATAGAAACAGTTGTGCAAAAAGTAACTTTAAATATATCTGATGTAGAACTTCGACTGTAGTTCCTAATATCTAAACAACAGAAAATTATCTATTATCGATATATACAGTATTGATCGCAATTAATAATCGGCTGCTCTTCCGCTTATTAATACATCACATCGAGCCATTTCAGAAGTTTAGTGAATTCGCACACGTTGAAACTCTATATTAACTATAATAAGGGAACCAATAAAATACTGTAAGAACTTTACATACATGACAAACCGTCGGGCTATAGTCAGTATACTTTTTAATTACCAAAGTAATGCAAATTAGATCTGTATCATACTTACCTAATTCGTACAACTCGAAAACTAAAACTAACTAACAGTTAATAGTACTATACCGGACTTTTGGAAGAAAATGTAATGCTTATAAAATGGTTTAGTTTTTATAATATATTTTACCTCTAAAGCTACATTCACGAAAAAAAGAGATTATGAGACGAAAATTAGCTTAATTTTTCTGACATCGTCTTTTATTTCACAAACATACAATCAAAAGTTAATTTTGTACTATAATTCCGTGATTAAAAAGAGCACAGACGATAGTCCCGCGGTTTCTGTTGCACGACATACGTTCTTGCAATGAACAACATATTATATATGATCCTTACAACTATAAAACTAATATTTTGTAATGCCTCCTCTGGCTTTTATAATTTCTTTTATTCTTTTCGGCATACTGCCTTCGGGGTGATTTTCCACACATCCTCAATATATACATATATTTTTTGTAGTGTTTTTTCTGGAATATACGAGTGCTTTTAAAACACTTTAGACATTCTCAATTAAATTAAAGTCAGGAGAATTGCTCGGCCAAGGTAACACTGGCAGACCGTCCGTTTCCGCACACATTTTGATGGATTTTACCGTGTGGCATGGTGCATTATCGTGAATGAATGTGTAAGAGCCTTTATTTGGATCTAAATCGTTGAGATATGGCAAGATAACGACCTCCAATACACTCTTATATTGGTGTTGATTCATGCTACCCTAGCAAACATACAGTTGTACAGGGCCTTCTGCTCTTATACAAGACGGTAGCATTACTGACGGTTTTCAGTACACTGACTTCACTAAACCGTTTAGATGGCCGTCCTGGTAGTCCTCAATTTTGTAATATTGATACCGTTTAGCCCATTCATAACGTGCTCGCTTCATCGACGATGTTAATTTGGGCTTTTTAATGGGCCGTCTGCATCCGGCATCGTACAATCGCCTACGGACTGTACGCTTGGATGTTTTGGCTCCTCGTTGAGATATTTCATTTCAAATTTCTTTACGGGGTAAAAATCGTTTTCCGTTGCTGTTTTCAGAATATGACGAGCCTTCTCTTCCCACAAAACGCTCTTGCGGTAGCTAGGCAGATAGATAGGTAGATACTTTATTTCTCGTAATAATATACACTACAGATACACGACAAATGTCACATTGTAGTCCAGAACCTGCAGCTCATAGTTAGTATATTCTCCTTCATTGAACTGGCGATTTGCTGTACTGCTTGTCGGCATACTTAATCTTTCATTGCAATTGTACGTTGAAAATACGTTCCTGTGTCCAACAATGGTGAAATATGCAGTTTTTTTCCTCATTTGATGTCCTTTCCTTTGCCTCACATTGAAGAAAACATAAGATGCACACAATCAACAACTTTAAGTCCAGCACTAACACTTAAACACGTACACAACGTAGTTTCACAGACAGATAAATATCTCGACTCAAACAATATTCTAACAGCTACTGTGCCTTTAAACATGGTTTTTACCCATTAACTATATAATAAAAACTAACCGAAGAGAGAGATAATAGCATCTGAAAGCTCATAAAGTCAGACCCTCTCAATTTCTTAAAAATAAATATTTAGGAACCGTATTAGATATCTACCACAAATCATATTAATAAATTTCATAATCGTAGGTATTTCTAAATGTTTGAAACACAAAAACTTAAATTTATAAAGTAGCCCTAATAAATTGGCCAGGGACTGTACTATTATACTAATTTCAAGCAATTAGGACGGGAGACTAAAAAGAGGAATTTGGAAGCAAAGCATATTCTTGAGTATGCTACAATATTCTCAAATGATAAAATCAATGATCTATATCGTTCTTAGTGTATCCAAACGAAAGAAAATAAAATTTTCAGTAACAACAGTAAGAATAACAATTATTCAAAACTTTATTTAATATTGCCCGCATTAAGCTGGCTGCCAGGAAAGACATTTTTATATTTTATTAATTAGTTTACTCCATTATTTTACTAGTGAAAATTACGAATGTTTTTTTGTACGCAGTTGTATTGTTATGCTGAACTGACATGTGTACGTTTGGTATTCAGGCTCCGAAAATTGCCGTATATTTTATAAACATTTTCCGTTAATGAAATTACATAGTAAAAAAATTTCTGTTTGCGTATGGAAATACTGTTATAAATAAATTTAGCATATTTTGCATCAGTAGCCAGTGGCGAGCGCATAAAAATGACGCATAAAATAAATGGTGAATAAATTATAAAATGTGCAGAAATAGTTACTACTAAAAATCTTTCGTGAAGTAACAATCCCTTTCGGACTAACAGATGAAGGGATATTACAAAGTAGACATTAAATTTTAGCGTTGCAGTGTCAGATTTTAGACGTTCTCCAGATTTCCTATAAACTCAAAGTTATATTAAAATTTGTATCACCACCGACAATCCACCAGGTCTTTTCAAACGCTGCTTGTTAGTGCTATTTACCAGTTGTAGTAATAAATAACTTTAACATAGGCCTTTACTATTTCCGTCTGAGTTGTGCGGACACAGTTAGTTGGTATCGATAGAATTTATAACCACCATGTGAATTTTACTGTTACTTGAGCCGACATTGTTGACATATTTCTTATTCATGCATATTTTTTAATACTAAATCATTGATTTCTCTACACCAACATGGATTTGTGCGTGGGTGTTCGACAGTTACTAACTTAACTTCGCTAACACAGTTTACTTGCCGAGAATTGGACAATTCAGGCCAGGTGGATGTGATATATACGGATTTTAGCAAAGCATTTGACACGATAGATCACGGATTCTTAATGAACAAACTACATGCACTGGGATCAACACCGAATTTACTCAAGCTTATCCATTCTTATCTAACTAGAAGATCTAATTACGTTTTTTATAATGGATACGAGTCACTAGAATTCTTTCCTTCATCTGATGTGCCACAAGGCTCAAATCTAGGTCCTCTTTTATTCATATTATACATAGACGACTTACTCATGCAATTAACATGTCCGTTACTTGCTTATACTGATGATTTGAACATTTATAGTTGTATAAAATCCTGGAATGATGTGGTTTAACTCCAAAGTAATTTAAATGTTTTGACTGATTGGTGTCACAAATTCAATTTAAGGTTAAATATTAATAAATGTTGCTTCATATCTTACACACGTAAAATAAACAATATTTCACCAGTATGTATCCTAAACAGCAATATATTGCCAAGAGTTAATCGTATTAAGGACCTTGGGTGTACTTTGACACTCGACTCAGCTTTTCTAACCATATTGACTCGATGTGTGCATCTGCGTCTAGAACGTTGGGTTTCGTGATGCGTTGTTGCAAATTTTTTAATAATATTATAATATACAGTTGATGAAGACACTTTATTTCAGTCTAGTTGTGAGCAAATTGAAGTATGCATCTCAAGTATGGTCTCCTCAATACCTATACTTACAACTTTCTATTGAAAAAGTTCAGCGAAGATTCCTGAAATATTTGTCTTTTAAAAGTTCCGGTACTTATCCTCAGCGAGGCATAGATTATACATATCTGTTAGACGCACATAATATGCAAGCCTTGAATTACCATCGAGAGCTACATGGTGCAAGATTTGTATGGAAATTATCCAGTGGGAGAATCGACTGCCCTTATTTACTTTCATGTCTTGACTTCTTCATTCCTAGAATCTCCTCTCGTTTTACTCATACCTTCTTACTTCCCTTTTCTCGAACTAACCTTCTTCAAGGATCTCCGCTAGTGGTGATGTGCAGAGCAGCTAATCTTCACTATAGTGACATTTTATTGATTTAATTTAATTTACTTAATTATAATGCTTCTATTTTTATTATTACTTACAATTCTGTTGCATATTTCAATTATTATTATTATTAGTTACTGAGCAGTACGTTGTACATTATATGTATATTTAATACTGTCCTATAACTGGGTAAACCGTTGGACAAATAAAGTTATTATTAGATGTATTAGCTTATGACACATCTTGAACACATTTTGCAATAATACTGGCAGCTCATTGGGGTCTCCTATCTGTGCGTCAGTTCTTTTTGGATGTATGTACTCCTCAGGTATGGGAAAGCAACATAATTGATCCACAGATATTATGATGATGATAACTTGTTCCCAGCTGATATCTACTATAATTGACGCACGATATTGGTGGATGCTGAAACATGAATTATAAATTAGTATTATATATGTATAACGTCTTCGTATTGTATATAATGTCAACAATCTATAACAGCTACGCGAAAATCTTTTATCAAAATATTGTGTTATTTTAACGCTGATTAGTGTGTATCTAACATAGCTGGTTTAAGCCATCGGCGAAAATGATTTCAACACGCGCGGTACTAGTGCTATACATATAATATGCATTAAATGCGCGTAAGCAGCTTGTCGGGAATAATAAAAAAAACTTCTGAAGTAACGGTAGTCGGTGTTTTTTATACCATTTTTTTTGACATTGTCACAATCATTTCATAATCTAATATTCTTACTAATTGATTTTTCTCTTTTTTCAGGTAAGTATCGAGGAATTTCTGCCGACTCATGTAACCTTCCAGTGGTAAACATGTATTTGTATGTACTTACAATTAGTTTCAATAGTGATACTTTGGCACTATAAAATCCACAGTTGCGAGCAAATTTCGAAGCTTTTTTACTTTCCAATGAAAGAGTTGTTTTTATGTTAATATGTTCTAACTGTAGATTAAGAGAGAGCTCTATATGTATTTTATTTACATTACAATATACTAAGTGAAAGTAATTCTTTAAGTTTCCAATTAATTAAGATTGCCAAGTGTTCATGATTGTTATAATCATTTGTTCTTAATGATATGAATAATATAATCAATATTTTTTGATTCTAACAAAGAAAGGTTTCCAACCGAAAATTCAGGAATTTTTTTAAATTTCTGTGAGAGTTGTGTATAACAAAATTATCTCTTTAGTGTGAAAAACATATTGAGGATGTGACTTGATGCAAAATAACTCAAAAATGAAACAACAACGCGATTCAAATAAATTCAACAGGATACTTGTCAACAAGTATATTATAAGTACTAGTTTTCTTTTTTAATTCTAAACAGATTATACATGTATACAGTACTCCGCCATTTTAATAGAACCACTACAGAAATATCAGAAATTATTTAATTTTTATAATAATTTTGCTCTTTTTGCGAGATAGGACAAAAGGACAACGGTTTTAGTAAATGAAATAACTGTCTTCTTCTCTACCGATATGTCCCGTTCTCGACCCATTATGAATTTTTTAAATAAAATAAGCACACAAACTCTAACACGAAAACTTGATTATCACTAACGTTCTCAACAACTAAATGCTTTTACTGCACTACTCTAATAAACGTGTCGCAAAATAATGAAAAGAATGGACACACAACGTATAAATATTTAAGAATAGTAAAAATGGAAAAATTAGGTCAATAATTTTCGGCAGATTGGGAGTCATAAATCACCCTAAATCTATATATTTTACATTTCTCAGAATTGCGAATGTTTATTGAATAGTAAACGGACAATGTACACCCCTGCAACCCTTGTTTCTCGAATTCTAAGAACGTTTTACTGAAATTTTCCTGCTGGTTCTATTAATATGGCGGGGTACTGTATAACTCTAAGCTTATTCATTTTCTTGTGTTTTATATACAGCCGATAATTACATTGATAAGCTATTTCTATTGAATAGTTTCATCTTATCCGTGTGAATGAAAGGTGTATAGGAATGTATGTAGATAATCTTGTATACATTTGAAAATATTTATCTACCATTTCAGCCGGTTCTATTCCGTCTGTATATACGCACCCTTTGAAATATTGGAATAGCTTTCATCCAACACCCTTGTACTTATCTCATTTCGACTCCGAAGTTATCTTGTACCCTGGACATTTTAACGCAAGAAATTCATTATCCGTTTCCTTGGCATTTTTCTTTCTACCCCTTATTCTGACTTGGAGAATATTAGGTGCTTCTTGTCACACTGCATTAAGCTGGATATTACACTGCTGGCTGCTCATTACACGTGAAAATTACATTAGTTTCTATTCTATTTCTTACGTATTTTAAATCCATATCCAAGTTCGTAATATTTTGGTTACTACTTACTACATTTCTCAGATGTAATAACAAAACATCGTTTCTTCGATTCACAAGAAGAATTGCTACGGTACTGAGAAAACGCCCCAAGGGAATATAATTAAGCGTGATACATATCTACGTTGTTTTTATTTCTGCTAGTAGAAACACTTAAATGTTACTCTTCTCTCTTCTGTATTATATATAAAATTCTTAACAATGAAAATGTAATCAAGAAATGCATTCTTAAATTATACAAGATTATAGAAGATGCCCCACTACTGTATACTACATACTACGATCCAAATTAGTAGATAACACGTTAAAATTAACACGCCTCTCGTTCTTTAAAAATATAAACATTTGTAGATTAAAATTTCTAAAGAAAGAAATGGTCTAAATCCCCAATAATCTCTAATGTGGCTAATTTACATCCGTAATAAATTTACAAAGATATTTTGCAAATAATCAAACCACCACGTAGGAAAAAAATTTCGTATGTAAATGTTTCTGATCAATTGTCAAAATGTTCTTGTGTCGATCAAACACTCATACATATGCGTAAATTTAGCAAAATGTTACATATTCTCATGTATATTTCTTTGTCAAACATATTTGGTTACATTGAACATAATGTGGTGTTAATTTTACACATATAAAATTGTAAATATATTTATGAACGTTTTTTGCGTATTGAGGTAAAATTACACATTGTTAATAGAATCTATCACTAAAAGTCGTAATAATGAACAGCACACAAACGAGCTAACACAAATTATTGTTGTAAGAACACACAATCTTATTTATTAAATAAACCAATCGAAACAGTAACGTTTACTAATAATAATTGTCCACTGTAAAAATCACTGGATGTCATTTTACACATTACATTGGGTTAGCTTTGCACACAAAGAAAATTACGAATTTAACGCGTACCTGCGTGAACCTTATTGAACACACACGTGTATTAATTTTGTGTAAACTACACATTTGTTTTTACTATGTAGTCATAAAAGTTCGAGAACAGGCGGGTCAAGGCATAAAGAGCAACACTAAATTCAGTAACTCCAAAACTGTTACCCACGCTTAATATCTTTATCTTCCACTGTACCTATAGTATATTACCACTTAAAAACAAAACCAGGATAACAATCACGCAAATTGTAAAAATCATCGCAATTTTGAAATGGACTTATTAATTATCGAAACAGCTGCAAAAATTGTCCATCAACTTCTTGATATCCCAGACCTGAGACAAATTTTATTTCCAACATTTTTTGGAATATCAGGTGTATCTTTTCTCATTTCTATTCATTATTTTATGTAAACTATTAGGCTTTACTAAAAACAAAAATAAAAGTAAAGTAAATTCATTTGGAAAATCTAGCTGATCGTTACAAGCAACCTCGTGTTTCGAATGAGCTAATGCTCTATACTCTTGGAACTACCTGTTGTTATTAAGAATATTTGGATGTTCTAAATTCGGATATAACACTAAAAACGGTGAAGATCTCTGAGAAGGGAAGTATTTTTACCCAGTAAAATTATATGAAAACTTTTTATGCGCCTGTTATTCAATAAGAGATTTTTAGGTACCTATGTGAAATATACAAATGTAGTCAAAAGGATCGATCAAATAAAAATAGCATTATATAAAATAAAACACTTCTTGCCCACGAATCGATTCTCTCTAGTCAAGAAAAAGAAATATTACAGGTAACGAGGACGAAATGTTTTAAAAGACTATGAAGACTTACACAAATCAGAAATTAAAAAGTAAAGGAAGATTTGAATATAGACAGTTTGTAGAGATACATAGAACAATTTCAGGTACAGTGGTCGTCACATCTTCAAAAATTAGGAGACAACTCAAGCAAATATTAATCAAATCAAATCAAATATACTTTATTGCTATATGAATACAATGGTAATAACCGAGAAACGTCAAAGTGGAAATAAAGTAAAGGAATATAATACAAGTGAATGGTTACCTCAGAAATTCTTCCGTACCGTACGGTTCCATTTCACATACTCGTAGATACCGAAG
Source organism: Holotrichia oblita (assembly GCA_023690525.1). Classification (NCBI taxonomy): domain Eukaryota; kingdom Metazoa; phylum Arthropoda; class Insecta; order Coleoptera; family Scarabaeidae; genus Holotrichia; species Holotrichia oblita. The sequence continues at coordinate 155,677,407 of CM043015.1, read as the reverse complement.
TAGTACATTTTTAAAACAAGTTAGAGTATTGACATCTCTAATATACACTTAGACAATCTATTAAAGAATTTTAAACATACATACCCCAAACCACTCTCACTCATTAGAAGCAGAAACAACAAGCAAGAAGATACAAAAGCACCAAAGATAAACTTGAAGCAAAATTGTAGGTAAAATGAAGAACTGTTACATAAAATTATTTTTTTACATACAACAATAATCATATAGATACATATGCAAATACAGATCTCTATATTTCGTGCTCTGTTTGAATTCTGGGGCATTTTAGTAAGAGCAAAATACCTATGTGGTCTACAACTTCATAAAATCTTGGTGTACTAATAATGCACATTGAAAAAATTGTACAAGCATTTGCAAAGAGAATTACAAATTTACCAAATATTTCTTGTAACAAGCAATATCGACAATTTAAATTGGCAATTTCGAATTTAATTAGCAAGCGACAGACCGCTACAAACTGCTGGACTTCAAATACCTTTAGAGTAACTTCAATTCTGTTGTTGAATTGTTTGAAATGCACCAACTACCGCAAACTACGTCGACAGCATCTGTGCCCTCGCTCACTTTGTAACACATTTTGTTCCTGCAATACGTGCCAATATAAATATTCGCCAACATTCGTCTACATTTGGCACACAGTATATAGTCAATACAACAATTTAATTTAACTTTCCTTCATTCTCTAGCATTCGTGATCTCTTTGCAAATATTTCAAATGCTGCAAACGTACATATAGGAATGTACAGTATGTTCGTAAAAATTGTATAACAAAATATTGTCATATAATCAAGGGATGTCAAAATTAGCTAGCCTTGTGTAAATGTACTCGAACTATTGTTTGCTGTTATTAATAAAAAGAGATTATGTTTAAAATCAACCGGAGATTAATACTGGATCATTTTTTCGGTTCTTAAGCACTTTCGTTTGTGAACGTTTTGTGCAAGCAATGTTTAACTATGCACGAACGGACGCGAAGTTTCGTGTTGGTTTACATAACCAGCTCGATGTGAACGTACCTCCAAAAATTCAAAGAATGAATTTATATCTGTGCATTAGCGAAGCTTAAAAGGCAACAACTGAAAAGTCTAAATGTGTGATTCGAAGAGTAGTAGTTGCATGGAACTTACTGAAGTTGTTACCAATATCGATTTATTGTTCAAATCTTTCCAATTGCATCAGTACATAAGAAACTAAATCCAATCAATATCGTTTTTGGGTAGTGGAAACATCGGCTTTATTTGATTTATAAAGTATTGCTGTCAAACATTACTTCTATGAGATGACATAGTGAATACTATGTATTATGTACATTAATAATAAATAGTAAACTTGCGGCATACGAATATAAAAATATATAATGTTTTCGGAAAATCCAGTCTCAATATTTTTCCAGATATTTTGATCACTTTTGAGCAAGCTGCTTCGTTTATTGCAAAATGTTGATACCAGTACTCACGAAATGTTTGGATGTTAGCACCGCTTCTTATCACTACAGTCACAATGTTGGGGAATTTTGAAGTCAATTGAAGAAAGACAGTAGGATTGATTGAAGAGAGCCAGTAGCGTAGGCACCTTCCAAAAATTTGCATTCTAACTTGTCTTGATTTTTATTTATAGAAATTTGTTAAAAGTGAATACATTTTTCTATATGCGATTTGAAATCCTCTTCAGATTTATAGTATAAATTTTGTTCAGTTGATGTATTTATAATTGCTAGAACTTTAATTTAGATATATTGTGTCTAATACAGGGTGTCCAGTTTAAAATGCAGTACATGGGGATATTGGAAACCGTTGGAGAAAACTACTACGTCGGTTAAATGGGAGAAAAGTTACGTATTCATTTGTCCATGAATAATCCGACATCAGATTTTGATATTTTTGTTTCGTTAGGCAGATAAAGGGTGAAAAAGAAAAAAAATTTGGAAAATCTTCCATATTTTGTTTCTTAAAAGAGAAAAATTTACAAAAGTTGCGGGCTAGAAATAATAAGTCATGAGGATTTTAAAAATGATTTCAAAAAAAATCTAGGTCTACTAGATTTTGCGTGACAATAATCAACTTTTGTTTTTCTTATGGCAGCCAAAAAAAATGCTATTGAATGAGGTTATAACATGTTTATGTTCAAGATAGTAAAACCATGAAAGATAGAGAAAGTAAGATTTTAACATAGTATAGAACTGTGGATAACTTAAGTGTATACTGATGAAAAAAAAACAAAAAATAATCAGTCTCCAAGTACGGTCAAAATATCTTTAACATTTTGTTTGTTAGTGTTCATTAAATATACGTGGTTAGGTAGCAGATTCATTAATGTAACAATTGTTCAAATAAGCCACCGTTCATTCGTATGCACAATCTACATCGTGTTAGTAGTGCCTCACAAGATTGTCTAACCATGTTCGGTGTCATTCCATTCAATGGTTCTTCAACTGCTTGACGTAATTCTTCCACATTTTTATAAAATCTCGAATACACCTTGTTTTTCAGATAGCCCCATACAAAAAAATCAAGAGGTGTGCCACCCTATTGGTCTTCGGTTACCAATCCCGTTATTGTAATATTGATTGTTTAACTAATTCGTAACCAAAAAGGAACTGTGTGGAGGCGCTCCATCTTGCTGAAAATATATATTTTACAACGTGGCAAGTGGAAGTTCTTCAATTCGTTCAGCAACATGTGTGGAAAAAAGTTCTAAATACCTTAGTTATCCACAGTTCCATACTATGTTTTTACTATCTTGAACATAAACATGTTATACATCATTGAATAGCATTTTTTTTGGCTGCCATATGAAAAACAAAAGTTTATTATTGACACGCAAAATCTAGTAGACCTAGATTTCTTTTCAAATCATTTTTAAAGTCCTCATGACTTGTTATCTCTAGCCTGCGACTTTTGTACATTTTTCTCTTTTAGGAAACAAAATATGGAAGATTTTCAAAAATGCATTTTTCTCTTTTTCACCGTGTATCTGCCTAATGAAACAAAAATTTCAAAATGTGATGTCGGATTATTTATAGACAAATGAATAGGCAACTTTTCTCCCATTTAACCGACGTTGTCTCTCCAACGGTTCCCAATATCCCCATGTACTGCATTTTAAACTGGACAGGGTGTATAGTGCAGTTATTATTTTCTTACAACACTTGCCGTGTATAACAGGATATTGATACACTCTTTTGTTTAACTTTCACATATTTTTCACTATACAAAAATTCTTAAGACAAATCAATAAGAGGGCATGGCAGCGCAATAACTTATAAGCTAATTAAAGAAAAATATATCTTGCCTGATAGTGAGCGCAAGATATCTGCCAAACGAAACACTTTAAAGATGTCGTGTATAGTATCAATAAAAATTATTATAAAAGGGTTTTTCTGCTGCCATTTGTTCAAGAATAACTTGTTCACATTTACAACTCTGCTGAAAAAACCGAAAATATTGAATAAATATACATACAGTACCTACGAACTATGACTACAAACGATCTAACATTTTATAAAAATATGTAATAACATTAATTTTTGAACATCATTCTCAGATTTGTTGATTTTACTATAAACATACAAGACACTTTATTGCAAACAACCATTATATTTTCAACAGATTCTCTCTAAATTCAAGCTGACCTACAGATTACGATTGTAGCATGCACTTCTACAAAAATATACTGGCGTTGTGGTAAAATACGACCAATGAATATTGTTTAGTGCATCTGGTATGCTTTCCGACACAATCAAAATATATATTGTTCTTGCATCGAACGAGTAGTTTTACTGGAAACTTGAGAAAGCTGACTTTCCAATTTGCGTCTGTTCTTTTATATGATCAAGTATTTTTGGTGTAGTTGGTGAGAAAATTATGAGCATCTTCGCTAACGTTCCTCTGTTACACAATCAAAGAACGTAAAGCTATATTTGAGCCAAACCTGATTTCAAATTGGGTTACAAAATTAATTTTGACTATTAAAGTGTATTTGGAAAAAGTATGTAGAGTACAAATATCAATATCAATATCTAGAAACTATATTAACAAGCACTAGTAAATAATACTAACCAGATTTAAAACAATACTGGAGCAATTCCAAAGTGGTATCTTATTTTTCCCGAGGGAAACTGAAGTAATTATTAACTTAGGTACCATTCTAGCGGGAATGATATATTAGTTTAGAACTTTATAGGTAATTGTTAACGCATTATCGATAACAAGTTTTCAAACCCTTAAGAAGTACTTAGTAGGAATCTCGCCCTCTATCACTCTTACTAATAGTTTTACTCCTTAGCATTAATTTTAGTTTGTACTAGTGTTACAAAATTATCTATAAAACTTGGACTACTGTATAGTTTACAATGTGCTAGTTTTATATACAGGGTGAGGCATTAGTGCGTCAAAGCTCAATGTATCCATTAATATTAAAGATATAACAAAACATTATATACAAAAATCACAGACAGTCTACAGCTACATATTTTAAAATTATTTTCGTATATACAGAGTGTTTCATATTGCCAGCGTGAACCAAACATACATTTTCTTAAACAGAACACACTACATATTATTTCAAATTTAGATTAAAAATTAAAAAATGACAGCAAAAGATTATTAAACCATACATTGAGATAAACTTATTAAATACAACACAACTACAAAATGTTAAACTTATACCGGTAATTAATGTTTAATTATTCAAGCCAAATGTTCGGGATATAACGGATTTCACAATAAATGTCCAGAATGTCCACCAATAAGGTCAAACAACGTTGTAACCATTCTTCCACTAATCGATTTGCATTTCTTAACATTTCTACATAAATCTCCATATTAATACACGAGAAATTTTGCGCCAACAAAGTATCAGTCAAAAGGCTATTAGAGAATACTGTGTAAAAATAAATTGTATCTATACCATATGCAGTTACATTGTAGCTGTTCTTTAAATAATATTTCTGAACATTTCTATATATCTTTTTGTTCTATATATCATTTTACGTACTTGGTGGTATTTGATACACAAGGTATTTCACATAACGACACATGAAAAGTAAAGCTTACTTATTTCTGAACATTGGGCCAGCCCTGTAACTGCTATTCCTCTTTGTTGTTGATCCTATTTACAAAAAGCAACTCTATGGGGTAAGTCATTATCGCGTAACTATTTATGCAACTACATATGATATGGATGCAATTTCTTGTTATAAAGTATTCTTTGAACAGCCTTTTAACTAATGTCTTGTTGGTGCGAGATTTTTCGTGTACTAATATGTGGATTGTTCATAACTGAAAGAATGTATGTAGAAATATTAAGAAATGCAAATCGATTAGTGGAAGAATGGCTATGGAAGAATGGCTACAACGTTTTTTGATCTTTTTGGTGGACATTTTGAACATTTATTGTGAAATCCGTGATATCCCGAACATTTGGCTTGAATAATTAAATATTAATTACCGGTATAAGTTTAACATTTTGTAGTTGTTTTGTATTTAATAAGTTTATCTAAATATATGATTTAATGGTCTTTTACTGTCATTTTTTCATGGCTAATTTGATATCTTAACAATTATTTGAAAACAATTTGAAAAAGCTCAGCTTTTGTTCAGAAAATATTAAATATTTCCATAGTTCCATTTAAATAAGATGAGAAAATAACGCATTTGCATTTTGAATCGCCCTGTACACAGTTCTCGCAATATTGGCAAAATATCACTTTGCTATGAAACTGTAACAATACAAAAAAATCATTCCAGTACAAAACGAATTTCAAGTTGTTTCGTGTGGAATACACAGGACGTTGAACACGCAATGATTTTCAGACAATATTGACCATAACTTCTGAAATACTCGGTATAACTCAATGAAACCTTATATCGAAGGAATGAGGAAAATATGCTTAATCTAAATTTGAAATCATATATAGTGTGTCCCATTTAAGAAAATGTATGTTTGGTTCACCCTGGAAATATGGAACACTCTGTATATACGAAAGTAATTTTAAAATGTGTAGCTTAAGACTATCTATGATTTTTGTATATAATATTTTGTGATATCTTTAATATTAATGGATATATTGAGCTTTAACGCACTAATGCCTCACCCTGTATGTATGTAGTGTTACATTATTTTTGACAGCGTAGAATACGGTAAAATACGTGGACGCGAAAATTCGTTAATAAAAAAAATTACTTCATAAAATACTGTGTCTAGATTGAAAAAAAAAACAAAAAGTAAATTTTATCTTCGTGTGAATACATCAAGAGCGAAATAATGCATAAGAGAGTAGAACCGGTTATAGCAACAAAACGTAGAAAATTATAGTAAATGTAGTACATACAATATATGTACGTATAGACCAAGTTTTAGCTGGAAACTTAATTTATAATAGTCCAATAAAACGTACATGGACATACCGAATGTGCGTAAGAAAATTATCGTCGGAAGTGATATCAATGTAAAAAAATGGTTTTGGGATATATTCTGATACGCACTAAGAAAGAACAAGCAATTATTATAAATAGTGCTCCCTTACATGTTCATTTTCCATGTTAAGCAGCCCATTGTTAAATTCCGAAAACTGTTTTAAGATTTTCTTTGTCCAAACTCAGTTCGTCTGAAACAGGCCTAACTATACACCTAAAACGAGGTCAACATAGATGACGATATCAGTTGACGTATAATAAAAAGAACTCTCTTTGCTTTAACATCTCAAAGCACTTTTCTACGAATGCCTGTTTGAATTTGTCAAAAGACAACGAGAAATTAAATTTTGTACTTTTGAACTTCAAAGACATTTCACAAGAAAGATGTAATAACGGTATAGAGTGTTGGCGAACAATATTATGATTAGCGTAAACAAAAAATACAAAACGTGTATTCAGGTAATAAGAAGCTTTACAATTTTCTTTGCAAATTATCACTCTCTTTCATGCAAATAATACCATGTAATATAGAAATTTGTGTCCAAGAAAGTGTACTGACGCAGAATATCCAGGAACTCTAATTGAGAACGATAGATATCACTTCAAAAGTTTCTTATTTATACACATTTATTTGCGACGACTTTGAGCATTCGTCGCATCTTAAACAAGTTCGGAAGTTAAAGCAAACAAGCAATAAAACTTCGAATTGTTTGAAATTTTATGTAATCTTTCTTTCTCAAAATAGATGCGAACGTGAAAGGAAACACTTTCTTAGCCAATCAACTCCTATCCAATCTAAGTGATCCTGCATATTTAATACTTTCTTTTTGTTAGTTCTTACGGCAACTTTAACAGCTCACGGCGATATTACTGGAAAACTAAATTGGGTAAGGTACATTTTATACGTGTCGAGAAGTGTAAATTTGTTTTACCAAAGCGTCGACAGAAAATAAACTAGGTAACTTTATTGTACATGGTTTTCCGAGATTACACTTGCATATAGGTTACTGAGAATATTAAATTATGGAAGGTATATCCTGTGCATCTTTCGTTAAAAATCAAGTACTAATATATTCATTAAAAATAATATTCTAAAATGTATACGCGATGAACTTGCTTACGCATCTTTTGAGCGATCTTGAAATATTCAAAACCTCTTGTCGTTATTAATAGGAATAGATAATTGTGTATGAATTTATAGATGCTGATGTAATAAACAAGCTTTCTATCGAATCAGTTCCTTAGTTGCCTGTAGATTAGTGTTATCTGAATGTCAGAGCCTTTGGTCGGGATTCGCGTACTAAATATTTCGTTGATATCATCATTTGGTTATTTTGTCCATATATTTGACATATATCACTCACATTTTTAACCATTGTGTTTTGATTAAAAATTCCTGCTGGAAATAAGCTCTAGTCATTCCACTTTTAAAAGAAACCAGCGTAAGAAACTTAGAAACCTTTAAACAATTTATATCCTTCCCAACGTACCAAAGTTGGTGAAAACATTGCATCTCAGTACCGATAGTACAATTTAGCTTTAGGGAAAACCATAGCTGCATCACAGACTTACCAAAAATACTAAAACAACAAATTAAGTTTTATGTGTCTCCTTGATTACTCAAAAGTATTTAACACCATTAACCAAGTCTGTCTGAAGTTCTTCACTGGATCTCTTGGTGCAGAAGTAGAACACTAAACACTTTAACCCACTGAACACCAAACAAGTTTTAACTAAAACACCGACGCGTTTCAACAGCAATGCTGTCATTATCAAGGCGATAATAAAACTCAAGTCTGTCTGGAATTTTACATTACATTGATCAGGATTATGTTAAGCTAAACTTAATTTATTACATTCCTACAAATGGGCAATAATATGTAGTTAATGTTTAACAAAGGTCTTCCTCTGTCCAACGCCGCTAGTAGTCTCTTAAATATCAACATTACAACTTTTACTTATTGTGTTCAATCTAAGTAAAGAATTACTTTTTCTCCAGTAGTGTTGAGAAAACATGTGAGGAAATGAATATATAGATTGAGTAGCTTCATAAAACTACTACAAAATATTTGCGTGACCTAAACCCTACTAGAAATTATTTAATTTTATTTGGTCCTAGACTTACATAATGGATATGGCGTTTTTTGAAGAAATAGATTAAATTAATATTATCTTTGTGTATTCTGCATATTCTTGTACATTTTTTTGTGAGCAAATAAATTGCAATTAATTATAACAATTATATGATTAAAAAAATGTAGACGAAATTCATATTCATTCCAAAGAAAATAAGAAATCATATCATCGTAGACACCATTATACTGGTATAAAACGTTACGGCAGTACTTGTAGAAGTAATCTCAGAAGACAATTATTGCATCAGTTGCCAATTTTAAATTGGTCGACTTGAGTTGATATTTGACAGGACCATATTCAGTGTAATATGAAGTATACAGTGTTTTCAGAACACAGAACGTATCTATGCGTTTAATAATCAAATTGTTCAAATTGCTCTGTACAAACATTTACTTGTTTTGTTGAGTCTTATGTATAAATTGTAGGTATGATATAAATGTATGACGTAAATTACTGTTCACGTTTATTTCATGCATGTATTTCACTAACGCTGTTAGAAATACTGCATTAAGCTTTCTTAGTGTGCAAATGTAACGTAATAGTTTGCAACAATTCTCTTAATTGTATGTAGCACTATGCATTTTAGTATTGTTGACCTTTAACGTATTCACTAATGGAATCCACCATTAAAATTACAGTTGTACGAATACCAACACCGATATTTCAAGTCTCTCCCATGAAAAAATTCCGTCCTACCTATCTTTACAAAACAATGACTTAATACGTAGGTATACAGTTGTTTACTACTTGGCACAGCGAGAGCCTCTTGCGTGTAAAACCTTTATTACTTATACAATTCTCATAAATCTTCAGAATAGATTATTTACTATTGTCTGCTTATCTTGAATTACGAAAAACACAAATGGAGTTCATTAAATTATAGATAAATAATAAGAATAGCGTTTAAAATTAATATTGTTTCAAAAAGAGATAATAATATGTAATCGTAAATGGAATCCAGAAGACATAAATTAATTGATGTGTCAAGCAAACACATCATATTTTATTTAGATATGATCCCTTTTTCTTCGAAGATAATTTAATTTTTATAACGTAGCAATGCATTTTGTAGAAAAATGTATTATTAATAAAAATAGCAGTTATTTCGAAAGCTTGAGAACAAATACATCAACCTTTTAAAGTTTATTTATTCCCTACAAATAGCGTGTGTGAAAAAGTACAAATAATTACATACTCCTCTTTTCGTGTAATTAGTGAGGAAAACCACACCTTTCCATCGGCAAGCACAGTGACAGCGTCAATGTCATTCTAATTAAAATTCAACTCATCCAAGGAAATAATTACTCGGCTACACCATTCGTGATACGGAGCCGACAACCGCGTCTGTCTTATTTTCTTTCGTGTCACAACCGCCGCGTCACGCACTTGAGATCATAGATTTCCATCACACTAACTTAACGATTTTAAATTCCATTGTCACATGTATCTGCGTGAAGGGTCGGTCTTTCAATATGTTTGGCAGCTGCCGTTTGTCTTTCATGGTTTTAGTGGCGATGTTTATTCGAGAAGCTGTTTAGTTTTCGAGGGATTATGAAGAATATAAGTTAACTTCTACGGAAATATTTCATTAATTCAATAACTGTAATAAGTTTTGTGATTATTCAAAAACTAAACCACTGCGAATATAAGGTATAAACGTGTGTTAATTAATCTATTATGTCAGAAAACTTAGTATAAGAAGATATTACCTCTGTACAGCGGATACTATGCTTGGTCTTGTCAGGAACGGATTTTATTTATGTCGTTTTTGTTACCAACGAATTTAACGCATAAGTACTACATTACAAAGATAAAATATACCGTATCTGTTATGTCCACTTGTCGAATACACTTGTTAAAGCGGCAATTGTACACAAAGAGTGTATCATCGTATCGATTTGCTACGCGAATAAAAGCAATCGATAAATCATATACTTTTTGAATTTGTCATCGTGCCCAGAACAACATACTACTTTATACGTTGATTCGATTGAAAATGCAGCAAGAGATCGAGATTTATTAGAATTGAAATTTGATGATAAGCTTAATTTTGTACAATCGTTAAATGTTGGTGAGGTGAGTGCTATATATAAGCCGAAACAATTTAATTTAGTATTTGTAAAAATAATGATTACTTATCAACTCTCCGGAAGATACATACATGTAGCACAGCTTTTATTTTTAAGTATATCACTTGGTTAAATGTACCATAGTGTGATTTCAAGGACTGTGGGCTCGTAGATTACAGATAAAACATCGGTAGCACTAACACCACAACATTTGATTATTCGGGACACGTGTTTTGAGAGCGCATGGGCTCTCATCATCAACCGAATACCGGATGAATAAATAAAATTAAAAACAAAATAAACATCTTCTAGTATAAACAACCATTGCATATGACTCTTTACCTAAACCGAACTAATTACTAACACACGTTGAAAAGGGACCTTCTTTTCTTAAATTATCGAACAAATCCGATTTTCCGAGATTGTCGTATTTGTAAATGTAAATACTTTCCTACGCGTCTAATTCTCGTGGCCTATCAATAGCTTTTAATAATTTTAGATTATTTCAATATGATGCCGCTTTTCAATCAAATATTATACTGAAAGTGAGCTAAATGTTCCTTATAGCTAGTCTCTATTGACCTTTTTATTTGTACGAACAATACAAATTTGATCATAGTCTTTGCATGCAATTTAAAAAATTCCAGGCAGATTTTTTAACGTGTACTATTGGTCTTATAACAAACATTTGAGTTGTATTGTTCAATGTTTTGGTTATGGGGTAAAACGGTAACTTAATAATTTTTTTCCCCGGTTATTCTCATGCGTTTGTTATATTGTACTTTTTGAAGCGTTCATTTCACGTCTACAGAAGAGAAACCATTGTAGATCGCAATTCTCTTAATAAACTCTGATTCATTCTGAAATCTCACTTTATTCAGTGGGAATTTGACCAATGTATTAATTAAAAAATTTACCGGATATTTTTTGTTGATCACAATAGTTTGAGTCAGCCAGAATGAATCTATTCGTAGGGGAAAGTTGTTTCATTTTTTACATTTTTGAATCATTCCATTTTGAGTTGAACTTCATACAGTAACTTAGTACACCTTATAACTTAGTTGTAAAAAAATAATTAGCCTTAAATAACTATTATAAGAACCTATAAAATGGTTTTTACCAAACATTTGCAAGTGGTACGATATAGGATATCAGTTTCCTAAATCGTACCACACAGTGTCCTAAATCGTATTGCTATTGTAACTACAATATTTATAGGAAAGCTATCACAAAAAAACGAGTTGTTTTTGTATTTTTTATATAAACTATATTTAATTACACAGAAATTGTGTCTCAATCAACTATTACAGTCAGTACAAAAAAACTGTTTCTGATTTGGCTTCACTCCAGCGCAAGTTTCGTGAACCCATTCACTGCATTTTAAACACTGCACCATGTCTTCAATTGAATGTTTTTCACAAAGTTTGCAAAACCAATCCTCTTGCGACACCGCAACAACCACACCACAATGGTTCGAGGTAGAGGGCAGGCATAGTGTTGAGTTCTTTTAAGCTCTCTTTTCACGTTTACAGGTTTTTCTTTGACATTTTGTCTTTAGATTTGGTTTTCCCAATTTTTTCTTTTTTGGTTAAGATTTTTGGTTTAACTTTGCCCACTTTCATTTTCAGTTCCTTTACTTTATCCCGTGCAGCTTGCAAATCTTTAGCCATCTTCAGCTGTTCTTTGTAGGGACTGCTGGTGAATATTTTCGCTTTTTGTACTCCTGAACTAGTTTTGTACTTTGATTTCCTAACTTTGGTTGGGCAAAAAGGAGCATTCTTCTCAGTGGAAATTTTCAAAGTTGACTCCGTCGACTTTAGAGAAGGTCTGTCTGCTTCATCTGAACTTGGGATATAATATCCAAAGAACTATTAGGCCCATTAGGTGTTACATTTGCGTCTTGTGCAATTTGTGGAAGCGTTTGAACCATTTCTACAGGCGTAGCAGTAAAGGATGTCCGGTCCGAGGGTTGTATACGGTACGTCGTGTGCTCAGGGAGTTGCAGTAATATTATTCCATGAGTTCTAGATAACTCCAAAGCTTCAAGGTTTTTTTAATGAGTCGTGTGTCCATCTAGAACTAATAACACCATTTTTTCTGGAGTTGGTCTAACTGTGCCAATAAACTGTGCCAACCACATGACATATAGCCATTTTGGGAAACTGTGACGATACTGCCTAGTGGAGCACCAGTTTTAAGTTGGTTTGTCATCAACTTTCGTTTAAAAATAAGCATGGATGGCACATAAGACCCAGATGCACTTGTGCAGCATACAGTGGTGATATTTTCCCCTCTCTCACCACTTGACACAGCACCAATCTATTTCTTACCTTTTCTTGCTAGATTTTTGTAGCATTTTGTTTGTACTGTGCTCATCTACTTCTTCTACATTATATATTCCAGTAGAATCAATTTTGTTTCCATCGACAATTTTTTTCCAGAATATCAAAGAACTCAAATACGTTTTCTTTGTTGAACCCGTCCACTCGTGACATTGATGTACCTTGGGGCTCCCTCAAGATTAATTTACGGTGACGAGCTTTAAAGGAATAAAACCATTTTTTACCAGCCATCTCTGAGTCTGGGTTAAAGCTGTGGTATCCCTTTTTTTCAGCAATCTGAAAAGCTAGGCATCATACACCATTTACAGTTAATTCGAAAAACAGCTTTCCAGTTTAAGAATATAATTGACAAGCTTCTTTTCAACTGCTGGATGTAAGGTTAAACTTCTTCCAAACGACTTGCATTCTTCCTTGGCGTTAACATTTTTACTTTGACGGTGGCGACTAAGTGTTGGTTTTGGAATGCCGTATTGTCGACAACATTCGTTGAGGCACATGTCTCCGTTGCCATATGCATGAAAAGCCCTGTGCATGTCATTCTCATCTGTCCAAGCTTCACAACCCACTCAAGAACAATAGCAGTTGCACCAGACGCTGCCGAAGCGCTGGCAACATCCTCTATAGCCATAAAACTCCAGTGGTACGATTTAGAAAGCGGTACAATATAGGCTACTCTCTAATTTACGTTATTGACGCATTAATTTCTTTTCATCATAAGAATATTATTTTCTAAGGAAATTGTCGTGACGCAAAACAACATTGTTTTAATGTAAGAATATAATGGGTTTACTTCAATTACAACGTTTGGTTGAAATTATTCCTCCAAGTCCCATGAAGCTAAAATACACTTCACATAATCCATTATTAAATATGTACATTTTATTACTGCTAACTTCCATGTCTTAACTATAAAAAACTTATATGTATCTAATTCTTGCAAAATGGTGCCCGCAGATAAAAAGATTGAAGTCGAATGCACGTTTAACGCTTCATACATGCGTATAATCTCGAACGCAGCTACTCAAAATTTGTAATTCAGCTACTTCACAAATAGGGAAATTATTCAGATCAAATACGTATTTTACAACAAATATAGTCTAGATTGTACTAAACGCATACTTATTCAAGAAAGTGTGTTTGAATCAAAACAAAAATATTCTAGCATTAAAAATGTTTGAGTAAAACAGTACCTATATTTTCTTAATTCAAGAACATTTTTCTCTGTGTGTATAACAAGTAATGTTTTCTAATTTTTCTAGAGTGTATACAATAAAGCGAATGTGTCTTTCTCCCGAAATTATGATAGCTCTACAGAATTAGAAAATCATTGTTTATAAAAGGCCAGACTAAATTGTTTACATTTTTTTATTGAATATGTAAATCAAATACTAATCAGGTTAGTATTAAAAATTTAGAAATTCCGAGAATTATAGTTTTTGGATTCTAGTAGTTTCATTTCAAAAACACAAAAATAATTGGAAGCATCATAATTGTCCCATTCCATCAAATTTAGTTAGAGGATAATCCAACATATTTATTAGACAGATTCCGAATAAATCTGTACTTATACATTATTATACATTACTATTAACAGTTAATAACCTATCAACTTGTCATTAAAATGATTTTTTAAGCAATACATCGACAACCACAGTTATTAAAGCTTCTGATATTGTGGCTTAGTATCTCGTCATTCTTCGCCTGCTGCTGCAATACGGAATAAGAATCAATTTTTAGTCAACTTCTATTTATTATCTTCATTTACGATTTACCAAGATCCAACGAACTGAAGTTCTTAACTCATATAATATAAGTATTTGTTCGCTAGAAAACACTCTACTTGAATCGCGTCACTCTATCAATTCATAACAAATCATATTGTAGACTACGTAATATTCTCTTTGAACATACATATTGACTTCAAATATCATTAAGTCTCTCTTAATCCGCAGCATGATGCCGATATTGACGAGGGAATTGAAGTAGTCTAGTACCGCAACGTGCCTTGCCTACTACATATTGAGTTATAGGGTATGGATGGGACACACCGACACGCCAAGCAATTTTCCTAAACAACTGCTAATATATTTAAATCATGTTTAAATACAGCATACTACAATAGGTTTGATGTTCTTTTGTAAATTTGTAGTAATCAAGTGTATAGTCGAGGTAGTGGCTAGTACACTTGCTTGCTAGTTCTAGTAAACTGAGTTCAAACCCTGGTACCTCCTTCGGAATTTAATTTTATATACGTTGCCGATATCTCTTGTAATTGACGTAAGCTGTTATTATGCTGGTCATAGATAGTACTTATTTTAATGCAATGTACTTAAAAGTTTTGTCAATTTAACTCACAACCTTAATCTCGGCAACAGAATTTTTGATACGAGAATACATTATCTTGAATATTTATTTGAAAATTTATGTTACTTACGACGGACGTGTTCACAAAAAAACTTCGTTAATAATTTTAGGATTATGTAGTGCCTAGAAATATGTACTGCCTGATTAAAAAAAATGGAATTTTGATAATCCAATGTTTCGGAAAAGTCACGTTCTAGTAATTAGGATGTCTGTAAAAAACTTTAACAATCTATTCTTAAACACAACTCTTTGTTAGTAAAATAAAATCGAAATCGCAATTTCAAAGGTGAAACAAAAATAGATATACAGCAAAAATGGAACATCCTGTACAAGTTAAATTAATTTTATAACATGTGACATATCAATTCAAGTAACATGTCTCTAACATTTTCTTAGTATTACGCTTACAAAAACAATATGGTACTTGGACGCACTAGAGAGACACCCTGTATTACTCGATATTTTCTTATAGAAGCAACAACACAACTTTATTCCCATGTAGTGTAAGTTTACGTGAACTATTATATAAACATAGGAACAACTGAAATGCCTTTGATGTCATGATATGGCAAATTGTAGTCAAACTCTCCCCAAACGGTTGTGCACTAAATGAAGGACTGTCTAAACAAGATAATTTAAGGCAGATATCAATAGTTATAAACTGTCCCAGACCGCATGAACATGATTAAAATAGCAAGTACTAAATTATTATCTTTCACGAAACAGAAAATCAGTTTGTGTAAAAATTCACTCAAGTTCAAACAAGCAGATTTTATCAATTTCAACTGTACTATTACGACGGTTCAGACCCTTTAATGAAGTGATTCTTTGTGTCTCAAGTACACTCGGTTGATTTAGTCTCAACTCAAACTGCCATAAAACCCGATAAAAGTATGCTTTATTGCGGTACTCGAATGCAAAGCAGTAATAGTCTGGTCAACTGTATGTAAATTACTATTTGTATATACAATATATTTTTGTATCAACTCCAGTTTCATATGCAAGGGATCATTTGCATATTTCTAAATCGATAATTTTGTAATCCAATCTTAACATGTTTTGAAATAAATAAATATGGTTTAAATCGGTATTGCATACATTTTCCCTATATTTCTAAGTATTTATGTAATTAAAAAAATACATTTGTAAGGATATGTATAGGGAAAAGATATAAAAGTCTATTTACATATAGATACTTTAGAGAATTATATTCAGTTGTGACTGTGAAGTGTAGCAATGGATCGCCGGTATACATCGGAAGAAACAAGGGTAATATTGTTGGCTTATGAAAAGCAGACCTATCCACGCGAGATATTGCAGAACGCGTGAATAAGTCGGTAAGCTAACATTTTTCATTAATCTTGGTGATTTATATTTATGAAATTATAAATAAGAAATTATTTTAATGTAACTAATTTGTTAGCAAAGTGCTGTGTGTCGTTGGATTGCAAGGTATAGAAGGAAAGGTCACACAAAAACGAGAGCAAAAACTGGCCAACCTAAAAAAAACAACAGTGGAAGAAGATGGTCTACTTGTCCGGATTGCATCTGAAAATCCGTTTCATTCCACTAAAATGCGAAAACACCTTAATGTGGGAAAGCATGCAATCCGAAACCGATTATTAGCAGCGGGACGGCCGGCAAAGGTGATAGATTTTCAGCCACATCATGCTCAGCAGCGATTAAATTTTGCTGTATACAACCTCTATCGTGATTGGGTAGATGTAGTCTTCTGCGATGAAAAGGTATTCTGTACGAACGGTCCGCACAATTGTGGGGTGTATCGGCCAACTAATACGAAATTTCAGGAGAAACATGTTTTGAAAAGCAAAGCTAGTGGTAGAATTACTAACGCCTATTGGGATTGGATGTCGTCGCATGGTGTAGGTGATTTAGTACCCATTGCAGCACGTTTAACAGCAACAGGTTATGTAGACATCCTCGAGCAATATGTTCTACCACTAGTATTTGCAAATGGCGGGGAAATAATCTTAGTACAAGATAACAGTCCAATTCATACGTCGGTGACCGTGAGAAATTGGTTAGCAGAGCATCCAGAGATTGTGAGTGTGGAATGGACGGCGAAATCTCCAGATCTCAATCCGATAGAGCATGTTTGGGCAAAATTAGTACGCTGTTCGCATGATGTCGCAGAAAATGTCCTTCAGAACCAACGGGCTGAGTTTCGACAGCGGTGTCATGAAAAGTGGAATGAAGTAACCCCGGACTTTTGTCGAAGCTTGGTCAGTTCAATGCAAAGACGGTTAGAAGGAGTCATAGCAGTGAATGGGTATTACACAAAATATATTTTTATTTTTTTTTTTTTTTTTTACCCAGGCGGAAATTCATTACGAACGGAGTGTGGGACTCCAGTACTATGCAATGTACTGTTTACCCACTAAAACCTCCTGCAAAACAAAATCGGAACACATCCAGAACCGTCAGGAAGACATTACATCAGGTGCGACCGGCGCGGCGGGCTATCTAGCTCTGTCTCTTTGCCTTGCCCTTTCTTCCGCCTCCTTGTGACTCATAATGTTACTAATCATGCTCTGGATAGATTTCCATTTGGATTTACTTGCAATCATAGTCGAAACCAGCGTATCCGGTGTTAGTGTACTTCCCAAGTTCGTATATACAGCTTGCCTAACCACTTCCCATCTGATACAGTCTAAAAGGGTATGTTCGGCCGTGTCGATATTTCCGCAGTATTTGCAAACATCATTATCATCTTTATTAAAACGTTTGGCGTAAGATCTAAACACGCCATGCGATGTCAGAGCCTGGCTGAGATAATAATCCACTTCCCGATGTCCACAGTTGACCCACGCAGATATATCAGAAATTAACCTCTTTGTCCATTGAGCTTTATTATGCTCATTTGTCCACCTGGTCTGCCAGCTCTTGATCGATGCATCTCGTGCCATTTTCTTTACGGATCTATGATCATCTTCGTGCCTGTGTTTGTACATGTAACACCTTTCCTGAACCAACAGATCGATGGGTATGGTGCCCGTTATTACTTGCAAGGCTATTCCAGATGTAGTCCTGAATACTGATGCAACCCGCAGGAGCATGGATCTTTGTAAACGCCAGAGTTCCATAGCGTACTTCCGGATGCCGATTACGTTGTTCCATCGTACGTCCCTACGTTGGGCATCAACCTGGTCAGCGTAGAGAGCTTGGCATCGACCTTAGCAACCACTGTCACCACATGCTGTTTAAAGTTCAGCTTATCATCCATATTCACTCCCAGATAGGTTAGGCATTTAACAGGTATTACCTTCACACCTTCCAGGCTAAAAAAGATGTGATCTCTCTTCCGGCTACCCCTTACAATCACCGCTTCGGTCTTCTCGGGTGCAAGAGTCATTTCCTGCTGTCTAATCCATCCACTGATTCGCTCTAAACAAATGTTCACATTTCTCATCAGCGTTGTATCGTTTTTCGCACCGACCACCACTAGATCATCGGCGAATGCTATGCTTACGGCATCTGTCGTGAGCTCCAGACTAAGGATATCATCGTATAAAATGTTCCACAGCGTCGGTCCAAGAACCGACCCTTGCGGAACACCACATTTACTTGCCATCGTTGTTTTTCCACTCAACACTATCCTTCCGTTGGTTAGATAGCTGGTTATTATATTTACAAGATAGTTGGAAATCTTTCTCCGCCGCAGTTCTTTTATAATTAATTTGTGGCAAGCCAGGTTGAAGGCGTTCTTGATATCAATAGTTACGAGGACGCACCATCTGCTGTTAAAATCGCCCACTGTCTCCACTACTGTTCTTATAGCATCAACTGTTGATCTGCCCTTTCGGAATCCATATTGATGTGGATGCAAGCCTCCCCTTTCGTCCAATTCATTAGTCAATCTGCTTCTAATGAGTGCCTCCATTATCTTACTCAACGTATTTAACATACAGATTGGTCTGAAGGAGCTTGGTAGCTAGGAGGGTTTTCCATTTTTTAGGATTAGCGCGACTTTCGCCACCTTCCAGCTGCCAGGGAATTTTTGCTTCGATATTAGGTCGTTCATAACACTCAATACGAGCTCTGGCGCACAGCTGGCGACTTCTTTTATTGCCTCGGCAGGGAGCTTATCCAATCCCGGAGCTTTACCAGGCTTCATGCTTGCTATCGCGTTCTCTAGTTCCTCTGCAGTGAACGGCTCGATGTTGTTCACGATGGCTTCCGTATTCAGATTGCTAGATGTAGATGGAAATAGAACGCGTAAAAACTGTTCTCTTTACCTTTTTGACGTTGTGTCTGAAATTCTCCCAATCTACTATTGTTCTTATGTTTGTTCTCTCTATCAAGTTTCTTCTGCTTTCTCCTTTAAGTTCAAAGAATATGTATTTGTGGTCAGTTAGGGAGTCGTCGTCCATCACTCTCCAATTATCTATTTGTTTTGCAATTCAGTGGGTGGACAAGGTTACATCAATATGGGACTCCGTGGCGCCTCTAACGAAGGTGGGCTCCTTTCCGTCGTTTAATACAACCATGTCCAGAGTATGAATCCATTCCTGCCAATACTCTCCCTTATTATCTGTCTCTGGCGCTCCCCATTCAGGGGATTTGGCGTTTATATCCCCCAAAATGATGGTTTGTCTCCTGTATATCCCATTCATGATATTATCCACCTCCCTTTTGTATTCCTCCATTCCAATGTTCGGAGAAAGGTAGCAGCATACAAAGTCGAATCTATTCATATGTAGAACCAAGTGTCCGTCTCTAACACTATGGCCAAGTATCTCGATATTTCTTTTTAGAATTAAAGCAGCTACGTTGGTCCTGCTGTCTTTAATCCATTTTGCATCCTCAACTCTTTTCCTGTTTGGCTCGCAAACGAATAGGATGTCGATACCCCGATGCATGCGCTGCATATCCGCGCCCTACATTTGATTGCAGTACTTTAATGGTCATTGTTTATTCGGCGCGGCATCTCGGTAGTGCTATTTTTTCCTGACCCCCTTCGCGCTTGCGACCTGTTTCGTGTTCTCCCGTATTAACTTCCTAAAATGCGGGCATTTGGTTTGGTCTGCCCTATGCCCCGGCTCTTTACATGTGAGGCAATAGTCTGCGCCAGTACAGTTTCTCACCCTGTGGCCTTTTTCTCCGCACTTCAAGCATACCTCGTTATTGTTTACACCCTGGCACGCTTATAGTGGCCAAACTCTAGGCACCGATAACATCTCACCACATTTACTCGTGGTCTCACAAAACACATGGTCCATCCTATTTTAATTCGCCCTTTTCTGATTAGATCCTTAGCCATGTTTGCCTTAGCGACTACCGTCGCATTTTGGTTTCCATACTGGTTTGGACGTATTGACACTACCCTGACGTCCCCTTCATTTGAGCAATCTAAGTTCTTCCTGATGGCATCCTCAATCTCGCAGCGGTCCACATCACCATCGATACCTGTCACGTAGACCGTTTCCTCTTTGTTTTTGATTTCCACCCGAGTCCCTTCGTTTTTCTGTATTATTCCACGTTTCAGTGTTTCGGCTTTATCCGCGTCGCCGTGAATTTCCAGCATCACGTCTCCTCTTTGAGTTTTCTTAATAGATTTAATGTTTACACCAGCGTCATCGATGTTGACGCTTGCTTTAATTGCACGGAGCACGTCAGCGTACTGCTTGCCTTCGGTTTTGATAATCATTTTTTCCAATGGTTGAATGTCCTTTTTCCCGCGGGGTTTTTGCCTTTTTGTATCCGTGACTATCTCCATTTTAATGGTTGTGCCCCTGAGCACATATTCCGTGCACTTTCTCGAGTACTCGTCGTCAAGATTCCCTAATGCCACCAATATCGCCCGTTCCGTTCTTTGTTCCATCATGACGTTTTTTAGCTGACTTAAGCTAACTACTAAGCTAAGCTTCTTGAGATCGTTTACTCCCCCTGGGTCCATTTCGTATGTTAACATATACAATATTCTAGAACTCTCTCCTTTACTACCCTTACTCATGATAGTTTCTGTCTTAGTTTTGACGAACTCTACAACCCCTTCCTCCAATTTTTCAGCCAAAAGGGACGCAACCTCAGGGAAGCAAGCCTTAACCTCATCCATTCTCTGTCCACTGGTGTTCATCTCTGGACTTGTAATCACCACTCGATTACCTTCGGAGTCTCTGAGACATTTTGGCGCTACAGTCTCTGTATTATTATAGCAAACTGGTGGCCAGGTATAATCAATTATCTCTGCCAAGTCATCCCGTCCTGTCCCCTCGTTCATTATCCGATTAATTTTATGAAGCTCATCATTTATTTGCTGCTTCACTTCCATTTCAATATCACTTTCCACCGCCTGTACTCCCACGCTGCTGCACTGTCGGGGCTGTATCTTATTAGGTTGCTGGGATCGTATCCTTTCCTGTTCTTCATGTGAGTCAATTTTGTCGATCAGTGTGGCATAGTGCGCTTTAAACACATCAAATTTCCTGCCGAGGATTCCCACTAAATTAACGAGTTCCCTTGTAACTGCTTTAATCTCTGTTTTAGTTTTCGTACTTTCTTTTACGTGTTTCCTCAGTTCTTCGGTCTTGTTGTTCAGTTTGTCCATAAATGATTGGACGTCAGCCATCTCCTTAGGAGGAGCAAAGTCCTTTTTAGTCTCAGCGCGTTAGCCATCCCTCTTTCTCTTCTTTTTGGCCGGGCTCGCCTCCTGCGTTTTCCTATCATCCTTCTGGTTCTCGTATAGCCTGAATATTGGGCTCGTCGACATTTCTTCATCTATCCAGGCAGTCTCATCGCCCTCGGATAAGTGTACGTTCTCCGTATCGCTAGTCGCACTCCAGCCCAAGCTGCAGAGCCGTTGGCTATTCTGATCTCCTTGGGTTGGCCTCTGTCCCCTATTCCTAGGTGATTCTTCCACAACCTCCTGCGGTGGAGCTGTTTGCCCTGCAGACAAGGGCGCTTCCCTCGTTATCACTACCTCTTTCTCCGAGGTATCACCTTGCCTACCCGTCTTCCCCATGGACGGTGGTGTTCTTTTTAAACTGTCTCTCCTCTGAAAAGGATTTGCATTCCTTACATCTATCTCCGCACGTTCCAACTGCATACCACTTTCAACATTTAAATTAAGATTAGAACTCATACTGTTCCCACGAGTAGCTGGGACTCACTCACGGCAGAGTCCCGCATTCACCGCGAGAAGGCTAGTTTAAACCGGAGGGCGCCAGGTATCCGGAGTTCAGCACGCTCTCGACTTGGTAACCTCCAAGCCATACAGTCCTCGGCGCGTGTTGTGCCACCTTGACTTTAGGTTGTGGCGTAGTCGTGTCCACGGGCCGGCCGATTAAGGCAAGCCCTCTGGGTGTAGTTTCTGTGGCGGCCCCATCACCGATGAAGTCGCCCCGTCCCAAAAAGAGAAGAAAAGGTACATAGATCCCTAGCCCTCGAAACCTAATAGCGTCGGGATCTGAAGAGAACAAGCATTGGCCAAGAGAGACCGATAGTAGAAGACTAGTGAAAAGTACCTCACCCAAAGGTAGTTTAAGAAGAGTGAGGTGAAACAGAAAGACTGAGCCGTCCTTAGCTCCACTGCCTCTCCCCGTCCCGTCAGGCTCGAAGAGGGACAGCGACTGAGCCCCACCACCAGCGACAAGGTCCCACGGCTCCTCGGGGGGATTACACAAAATATTAGATTCTTTTGCCTATGATTTTAATTTTTTTTTTGCTTCACGCGAGCGAGATCTAGTAACATTGGAAATTTCCATGCATCCCTATACACTGTAGCCTAAAAGACTTCTGTACTTTTTTTTACTTCCGCATCTCCTGGCTTTAAATATTTAATTTCGATTTTTTTTAATTTCGTTTTTTTAGTAGTTTTAAGTAGTTTTATTTTCTTTTCTTCTCTTTTATTTTTCTTATTATAATTAAAAAGTTTTTTCTGTGTATTAATTTGTTTTCAGTTTGTCCTCCTTTTCGTTTACTTTCTTTATTATTTGAAATAAATATTAATTTGTTTACTATGTGTTTTATTATTAATTCTAGACTAAAATCAGTGTCTTTAAGGAAACAAACTTAAGATGATTCGTGTCTATCTGCTTTGATAAATAATTTTTCTTATGGTTCTAAAATTGATTTGTAGCATATCATTAAATTCAGTTAAGTAGGGATAACAAGAAATACAATAATTATTTTATTTGCGTTTATATGTCATTAACGGGTGTTGGCAAACGCTATACTACGTAATAATGCAGATATTAAAAGTATCTGAAAAATAATATATTTCTGCAGCGATCTTCCCATTCATTTCGCATTACGTAGCTATTTTAAATGTCTGCGTACCAGTTCATAAGCAAATTACTTTGTTACTACAAACATTCAGTTAAATGTTTAAAGTTTCTGTGTGCGACGTTAGGTATACGTCGCTTGTCGGGTGAGTCGGTTTTAAATCAACCGAATACAATTTTGCAGAGAAAATAGAAACACAGGTCTCTCCGTAGAGGAAAGCTATTATTCATGATATTCAATAAGCCCTTGAACGAGTACAATTTGTTGAATTTTGTAATTGTCCCAATTTTTTTATTGGAATAATTTAATGGACAATTGCAATATTTTTATAGAACAATTTCAATAATCTCCTAAACGATCTTCCACTAGATTTAACAGCACAAATGGGATTCGTGGACTATAAGGTATCTTTATAATTTGATGACAATAGACAGAAGACATGTCTTATACATTATGTAGCATATTATGGGAGTATCATGAACCGTACATTCATGCGACTTACATATCTTATTAAACTTAAAAATGTATGTGTATACAATTCGAAAAACAATCTACAGCTTTCACAAAGATTTCTACATAAATGTTTAGCATCTCAGGACACGCAAGATAGTCTTTGACACGAACAGCTGTGTGATGTATTGACGCATATTGCGATAATATCGACTCTCTCCTATGAATTGTGCTTTTTAACTTTATTTTTATAAGTACGTTAATTTCATTAAAGAAACAATAATGATACATTAATTTCGTATTTCTTTGCTGTATACGTTTTAACTAAACACTTTGAGTATTTACATATATACTCAGTGTAAACAGTTAGCAAATTATAAATCGTAGCAGGAAATCAGAGTAGCTTTTTCGTTAGGTTCTTAGTTCTTAAATTCTGCGAGATTAAATCCATTAAGTTACAGAAGATGAAAATTACGCAACAATTGCTTCATTATAAAGCCGGCATTTCGTCTTCTTTAATTTATGACGAAGAGAATGAAATTCTAGAACGTTTAAGTAAATTGAAAATAATAATAGTATGCAGTCAACGGTTTATTTTTGCTTATTGCACAGCTCAAGCACAGAAACAAAATTAAATTAAATTAATTAAATGGAAACTTGTACTTGCAAAAGAGCCGACATTCAAATGTTCTAGTTTTCTGCTTATTTTTATGATTTCTTTCATCGAAAAGGAGAAACGTAAAATTTTTCGAAGATATCGATAAAAATAACAACCCATCACGTTAAATATTATAACGAAAACATGTTAAGAATATTTTATGCACCAGGAACAGAAATGAAACATCGCGTGTTTATACGTCTATACCGCTTTCAGCGGTATCTGCTAATATACACCGCTAAAATCGGCAACAAATAAACATCTGATCTGTCTTCTGTAATTTCTCTATATTATTAATTGTCCGTGGAATATTTCAAATAAGTGTGTCATATTATTACTAACAATTGGTGCTGCTAGCCTGTCAAAACACTTTATTTTTAACACGGCTAAAGTACTGTTACTGTATTCCTTTAATTGTTACTAAAAAACGTTCTATAATAAAATATATCTTATAATATCATTTCATTTATATCTCACACAATTTGATCCTAAACATGTATGTCTAAATAATATTTTTGGTACTTACATATATCATTCGTGTAAAGCTTTCACGATTTTATAGAGTTTCGTTTGAGTGCGGCGCACATCAACGCTTCGATCAACTTCGATTTCCAGGTCTAGTAAGATCAAGTTGTGTAGGAGATCTAATATCACTATAAAAATTTCAGTTGACTGTATTTCCAAATATCGAATTGTAAATGATCGTCCTGTAATTGTAGCCTGAATTGTGATAATTGTTAAACAAATTCTGTTGATTCTCGGACGTAGTACTGCATATCTTGCATACTACGGAGTCCTAGTCTTACTAGAACAAGGTGGAAAGATATTAGAAAATTTAAAATTTTTAAAGTTTGGGAATAAAATAATTAAAACAAATAGAAACTGAAGAAAGGAAAATACATAGGTACAAGAAGACTGCATTATTCAAGTTAAATTTGCTCAACCGATATTGGACAACTATTCTGAAAAAGAATATTCAGGACCATTAATTACACCAGGAGATACATATACACATTAACAAGAGTAGGAATTTTAATACCAAAGTTATCGAATTTATTCATTTCAAAAATATGGTGACAATCAGTATGACATTTATCACTTTTTTACTACACATTTAATTTATTCTGTAAACCAGAGTTTTATTTAACGTTGTGTTAACGGGTCTATGTGATATATAAAACCTTGGGTTTGTTTTTCATTTTCCTTCTTAGTTTGGTCTGTTTTAGCTGGCCTAGTAGCTAGTACAGTTGTGTCCTGATAGTGGCTTGCTTTTAAATTGAGTTTTCTATGGTTCTCCGGCAAATGCGGAAAGGTAATATTTTATTTATGGGTTGCTGATCTTCACTATAATCCATTCGAGCTCTTCGGGGATATTAAGGCGTTATTACTATTAGTTCACGTCAGGTTTTGGTACAAACGTTCTTTCTTAATTTTTTTCTTTTTACGTTTCTTTTATACTGTTCTATGGTACTTTCAAATGTCCAATTCCAACAATAATCAGCTAAAATTTCACTGTTCCACTTGCCCTGATAATGTTTTTCGATAACACTACTTGATGCAATCTCTCACCGTGTTCATCACTGACGTCGCCGAGGTTCGGGGAAAGAAATCCAGGTGCGAGAGTAAAAATGTATTTTACGACTCATGTTACAGCCCAGTTCGTGGCAACTTCTAAGAAATTCATTAACAGTTGCTATGTAATTGTCAAATTTTGAGTTTCCTAGAAAATTTTGGGTCACACTCTTAAAAGCATTCCAAGCACCACGTTCCAAGTCATCTAAAATCTCTTCAAATTGTGCGTATTGTAGACATTTAATTTGTTCTTTCATTTTATAAGTGTTGATCAGTAGCAGAACTGCATTCTATTTTCGTAGCAACTTTGCAATACCATTCACATTCTCTTTTCTTTTTTATTCTTTCTTTAATCTTTTTATTGTTTATTTAAAATTATAAAAAAATATATTATAAGAAATAATGAGATGAATTTTAATCGACGAAAACTAATCTTTAGAAGATTTGAATTACATAGATTTACAAATGTCATAAATCAATTATAATTTCTCGATTGTTTTTCAGTTGTATTTCTGTTTTTCTGAGGAAGGTACAGATTAGATTATACCGAAAGCTTAAAATATTCCATTATTATATCCATATTATAAATCTAGAATTACAATTCATTGCAAGTCATATACCAAGAAATTTACCCTTCACTTATATAGGTACTATTTTGTTCAGAGTTGGCGTCTTGCTCGAAAATACTTCAAGAAGATGGTGAAATCGCTTGCCGTGCTCGCCAACCTCCGTGGAAGTGATAAAACGTTGACAAATATGTGAATTCTAAATTAATTTGTTGCAGTTGTCTTTTTAAGTAGTAGTATGATATTTTACAATAAGAAAAAATTGACAACAAGTTGCACTAATTTCCTTGCTCCATTCTCCCGGCCTGACTCCTAGCGACTATCATCTATTAGTCCCTAAATTAGAAAATTCGAAGAAGTGATTACCGCGATGTAAAATTCTCTCGTTCTTCTCAGTTGTTTATTTATTTATTGAGAACAATAATTGGTAAACTACCGTCGTAGTATACGATTACACTCGTAAAGTTTGTGTGTATTATAAACAAATATTCAAGTTGCAACGTCCGTTAAGTAGACTTACTGATCATTTAAATCGTTTCTCGCTGAAACAAGCGTGAAAGAGTACCTAACAAAGTTCTTTTTTTCAAGCTCAGCAAACTGTTGAAATCGCTTAGAGTGAAGTTTAAAGAGGTAAATGTCTCACAATATTTTTAAGTTGATGCACTTCTTTATGCATGTAGAAATTGACTAAAAGTATATCTAATTTTCATAGTTATTATTAACATTAAGAGCTTATAATTAATTCGCAAAAGTATATACCACAAATGTGTTTGTGTTTAATCCGTTGCTATGCAGAAATACACTATTTGTTTACAAACTATATATTTAATAAATTGTAAGTGCCATTGTATGTAGTATGTATTTGTTCTTACTTCTAATTCTTCTCGTCTATTTTTAAAGCGAAATATAAGTGTGAAATGGCCGTCACATAAATTTATTATAGACGATATGAGCATCTCTTAAATAATGAGACAGTTATGATATCAATTTCGTCGGTGCAAGGTCATCGGCTTATTAATTGCCACTGATATAATAAATCGTATTAGTTTCAAATATCTTTGACAAAAAATTACATTAATTTTAATAACAGCCAAGTGTTTTTCTTTTTATGTTGCGTAATATATTTATTTATCTCTGATAGAATACGACTATTTAACTCTTTATCTTTCAGCGTATTAGTCCAAGTATATTTAGATAAAATTAAGTGTATACAATGCTATTGTACATATACATAAGTATGTTCGTATATCTGACGCTTTTTTTCAAAAGTGGTAACAATTCGAGTTTCATTTTACTCTCATTGATTTGTAGCCAGACAAAATTAATCAAAAAAACTAAGTTGCCTCCGCAGTAAATATGCGTCAACGGTCATAATGAACCTATATTGAACTTAATCAAATCCATTTAATGTTATTTATTTTTAAGTAGGATATGAGTAACAAAACAAAGCAAAAAAATAGAATGCAAGCAAATGCAGTGAAAGTTTAGGACGCGTAGAGTAATAACAAAGAATAAAATTGAAAGTTCTAGTAGTAGTGGAACCAGAGACCGACTAGTAAAACATTCTCCGGATCACAAATGTTATTGAAAACATTGTAGACAAATATAGAAAGTTAATTAGAAAGACATATCTCCATACAATAGTTCTGAATGCAAGTATATATATCACGTCTGTGTAGCTGTAGGTCCATACAAAAAAGAAGAGAATGGTAATTCGACACGTTATACCAGGGCGAAACATTTAAAAAAAAAATAATAAAAAATTGAATAACTCAAAAACGGCTGGTTTTTGATATAGGGTAGGGGGTAGGGGTAACTTACCTTAGTAAGTTTTAATGAAAAATGGCATGCGCGAATTAAAAACTTTAGAAAGTTAATGTGAACCTCCCGGGATGTTAAACAAGAGCTAATGAGATTAGATGGTACTATCCCTAACCACACGATTTCAGAACTGTTAGATTTCGGGAACATCAAAAACTTCCGTGAATAACTCTGTGTATACATTACACGTCAGTTAGTTAGTTAGTTGTTAGTTGTTTCAAAGTTAGTTCAAAAAATATTAGAAGGAATGATTTCAGATATTTGTATACGTGCAAGAAAGAATTCGTTTTTACACATATTTTATCAAAATATTCATTGATATAATTTAATATGATAAAATGTAATTTTTTTATCTGTAGTAGGTGCTACTTACACGACTTCTTAAACTATAATGCTTATTTCATTAGCGCTGTAACAATTTGCTGTATAATTGTGTGTGTTAAATGTATTCACTAGCCTTGCTACAGCTATTTCCCCGTTTATAATTCTACGCTATTAATCACTTAGTTCCCAACAGCGGCTGGTAGATAGATCGGAATACAATTCTCCGAGAAAATGCGTCCTCAGGATGTTTCACAATACGGGGGCAGCTGTCGCTTCAGTATGGCAATCAACCCATTTTAAATATAATTATTAATAGAAACCTAATATATACACATACATGACAAAATAACTAACTTTCTTTCATTCATTAATTTAACTGTGGTCGTGATATGTTATAACTAGTGCTTCATTTTCATGGTACTAACTATTTCAGAAATTACCTAAAATACTTTAAAATATAATTTTAACAGCGTATGTAACAAAAACTCAAATTGCACATACACAATTATGATTAAACTAAAAAGAAAGGAGATTTTTAGTAGATTACGAAATAAACCCTGCATTTAGTTACATAAAGTTCCCCCAGAAGCATTTATTTGGATACATGCGCACGTTTTCGAAGGTAATTGTAGACTGAGCAGGCTTAGCCTACTCCTGAAAACTCTACCACTCATTTAAAATGCTATCCCACTCTTAAGTCGGAACCGAAAACGAAGATCCCACCATCCACAAAAAAGAGTCCCTCCTTTTTTGCAGTGCAATGGAATGCTATTGATTGACTTAACGAGCGAAACAGTATCGTATTATTCGGCTTTGTTTCACAAAGTTGAGGAAGATACAAGAGAGAACCGACGTGGAAAGCTCAGTCATGGTATATTGTTGTTATATGACGATACTTCAGTTTACAGAGCAGCATCAATTACAAAGTCCGTTATTCGTGCCGGAATCATCCCGCAGTAACTACAATTGCGTACAGGCTGTCCCGTTTCAACGTGGATCTTAGTTAGATATCTGCCACATTTGTGAAAACAGAGAAAAAAGTCATAAAGAAACATTATCCCAATTTATGTTCTTCATAAACTAAAAATATTTTTAACTATACACAATGTCTCAAAAGTAGGTAAACACATACTTGCGCCGTTATTTTAAATAGAACACCCTATATATTTTGGCATTTTTGAATAGTACGTTAAGAAATATTCCCACTTTATATAAACCATCTTACCCCTATTCCTAATTTATGAAGATATTTTGCATTTTTGTAATAACCGTCGGTACGGTGTTTTTCGTATGCCGCGTTAGCTTGATCCTGGAAATAGGTATCGAAATTAAATCGGGAATATGAAAACTACATATTCCGACCTAAACAACGACATCAAGAGATCATGATATACCTACTTCCTGTTGTCGGAAATGATTTAGCGCACTTCCGGAACTTCGTTCCTAGATAACTTCATTTTTTTTAAATAGCACCCTACACGTTTTTTTATATCGATGAATTCCTTATTTTAATACATTTCCATTCATGTATATGAAGTACTATGTTTCATCTTCGACTTTTCGAGATATTTCATAATTTTGACTCAAGTTACAAAAATGTTCTAACCAACTTAAGTTATTATATTTAAAAAATATCTAACTGGCTGTGGCGATTTGTTTACCGGTAACAACTGATGTAAATTATTGTCAAAAAAGAATTGTGTATATTAAACGTAGTCAACAATATGATCATTATGAGGTATTCAAAGAAGGAATTAATTGATATGATTTATTTAATTGGTGAGTACAATATAAGTTCTTGATAGACAAATCATTACTTTTTCATATTAATTGTAGGTGAATGCGGAGGTAACTGTCTACTTGCCTCCCGTTTATACACAACACGCTTTCCAGATAGGAGAAGTCCTAGTAATAGTGGAACGTAATGGAAAGAGAGCTAGAATCTAGAAGAGCTACCAATAGCACTACGAAGGAACATGTGGTACTTTCATGATGGAGCTCCTGCCCACAAGTCACAAAACTTGAGGGCAGCATTCAATTACCTCTTTGCGGAAAGATGGATAGTTCAGGGAGGCACAATTGAATGGTCAGCTAGATCGCAGGATTCAACAAAATACGATTTCTTTTTATGAGGATACGTGAAAGATTAAGTATACAGAAGGCCATCCACGACCCAACAAAATATGCGGGAAAAGATTACAGAAGCTTTCACGTCAATAACTCCTGAAATATTGAGAAAAGTTAAAGTCAACTTTCAAAAACGAATAAACATTTGCACAAGAGAGAGAGGAATGCATTTTCAACGTTTATTATAATTTCTTGTTGTTTTTGATCCAATAATATACCTACCTTTGTTTTTTCTTTCTAACATTATGTATGCCTACTTTCTTGTTCTCGTAATATTTTCAAGGTTATATCCAAATTGGAGACAATATTATTGTAACTGTCAAAAGTGTGAAATATCTCGAAAAGTCGGAAATGAAACAGTACTTAATATACGTGAATCGAAAAGTATTAAAATGAGGAATTGATCGATATAACAAAACGTGTAGAGTGCCATTTAAAAAAATGGAGTTATCTAGGAACGAAGTTCCGGAAGTGCGCTAAATCATTTCCGACAACAGGAAGTAGGTATATCCTGATCTCTTGATGTCGTTGTTTAGAGCGGAATATGTACTTTTCATATTCTTGATTTCATTTCGATGCCTATTTTCAGGATCACGCTATCGCGGCATACGAAAAACACCGAATCGAGTTGGTTTTTACAAAAACGCAATATATCTTCATAACTTAGGAATAGGGGTAAGATAGTTTATATAAAGTGGGAATATTTTTTAACTTACTATTCAAAAATGCCAGAATATATAAGATGTTCCATTTAAAATAACGGAACAAGTATATGCTTGAGTTTTGAGACACTCTGTATAGTTAAAAATATTTTTAGATTATGCAGAACATAAATTAGGATACCTTTTGTGGTAGATATCTAAAATCCACGTTGAAACGGGAACGTCAACAACCATTACGTTTTATCCATAATTAAGAAATCAAAGAAGATAGTGCTACTTTTGCATAATAATTTTACATTAAGAACATCTTTTAAAATACTTGACTTTGTTAAAGAATACCACATCTTAAAATGCTCTATTTCAAATAATACATTGGCGGTTCTTCTTAATTACTTCAAATATCAAAGATTTAATCATAAATTCTTCGTAATCCTAGAGGCCACACCTACGAAGGTATAAGCCAGGATGAGAATTGGACCAAGTCCTTCCCCAAACTTTATTTTCTTTAAAATTACTACAAAAAGCACAATTTTACCTATGTACACAACATCAAAGACTGAACATAACGCCGATCCATGTTAACGATGTAGTTCACCATTATCAAGGTAGTAATAACGAGCCTCGATATCACGTTGATAATGACAATTTCGCTATTGAAACGCGTTGGCTTTATGTTGTGTGCTTGAAGTTTTGTGAATGAAATACTTTTTGTGTTTAACTTCTGCGTCAAGAGATCCAATGCTGAATTTCTCAAATTACTATTCTATATTTTCATTTAGTGCCGCTTTCATTGTGTTGTGCATTAATTCTACTCTTTTAGCTTGCAACCATTCTCGTGTACTTTACCTATTTTATACGATGGTCCTTTTTATCCACTTCCTGTACTTCCTTACCTAATGCTATGGTATTTTCATATTATATACTTAATGAAGTTTACGAGTACACACGCTGTGCATTCTTAAATAAAACAAATCACTGCAGTGCTATCTTGCTGTAGATAAGTGTATTAATTTTGCCTGGCTGTGGCTTAAAGTGTATCATCTATTATTCTTTACAGTAAATCTAGTACCGCATATGTACATTTTTGCAATACATCGTTATCTAGCTTAGCTATTGCGAGGATATATTGAGTTAACTGAGATATATTGCCTAAATTAAAATAGTTCTCTCGGTTTTATATTCATGTAATGTATAATGTATACGTAACGTATTTTGTGGCACGTACATATATTCCTTACACAGTATATATCACTGATCAAAATTGCTATAATATTTTTACAACAGAATATATATGTGCATTTGTTCTGTATTTTTTGCCTCGAAATAGAGGAAATCTTTTCCGTTGTTGCCTAGATTTCGGTTTCGCACAAAAGATTGACGTGCCGCAAAAATTATCCCCTTATATTTACTCCTTCTGTCAATTTACTTCTTTCCTGATGGCTAATCCTACAAATCTTTTTCGCCCTTTTCGCTTCCTTTTGTCATATATCTCTCTGTTTTCGAAAAAAAAAAGTATGCTACCTCTTCCGTTTTTCGTTAACATCTGCGCCATTCAACATATCCTTACAAGAACTCTACGAATTATTGTCACAACAATAATAGATATGTGGCGAAAATGAAAAGATGATGGAATTGTAGAGTAGGAGCGCAAGGTATTAGGAAAAGCGGGATAGTATTGCTCTATATGATATCTCAGCAATTAATAATTAAAACAAACCGGAGAGTATTAACTACTTTACATACTTCGAACTAATAAATTAAAGATATTAAGAAGGTTACGTTCAGTGGAAGTTTTACTATTATTTTTTAGTAGTGTTTCATACTTTAAAGTAACAGCATATAAACACATTCAAATTTTATAATGCAAGCATTGGTCGTGCTATCATAATGTTTTGGCATACATTTTTAAGTAACTTATATAAAAATAATAGCTTTAACTAATAATATTTTTTCGTAATAAAACTAAAAGCATTATACAGGTCAGGATAATCCCAATCGCGTGATGGGATACCGGTCATGTAGTCGGCACAATGCCATACATAACTTTTTAATACATACTTGATTGGTATCATCTACACATTACATCACGATATTTTTATTACCAAACTTCATTTTAAGACTAAATCACCCCGCTCGGGGCAATAACGTTGACAGAGAAAGTTATTCAAAGAGCATGAAATGACCTTGTCCCATGCTATGCAGTTATAAAATAAATTAATTAATCTTAAAATATTAATATAATAATAATAATAATAATTAATATAACATTTTCGAATTTCACACACGAATAATTAGCTCGCTATAGGTAAATAGTATTGTGTATTCCAAACTTTTTTAGTGCAGATATATGCGAAAGGTGCCCTATCATCGCTACGAATTTCTATTGGTGTAGTCTGTGTGTTTGCGAATCCTTATTTAACATCCGGTCTAATCACAAATTTGTAAACCTATTTTGATAAAATGCAGGTCACCACAGCGTATTACTCCTAGATTCATGCATAGACTATTGGCTTGCTACTTTAAAACAAAAGTTGTGGCTAATCAATAGGATATGCAAATATTTTCGATTCCTAAAAAGAAATCACCAAAATTATGGAATCTCTGGCTGTTTATGGTTTCTAGTTTGCACAGATTTTCTATAAACGTTATACCAAACTAGCGACCTAGAGCGTAAATTTGAGTGCACGAAGCACTGTAATAAAATTACAATTCACTTATCTTATACTTATACTATAACCAACTTTCAGCGTGACAACATACGCTTCCCACCAAAAAAAAGGAAATTGACCTACACAGAAATTTGTGCTATATTTATGTTTTTTTTAATTTGTTTAATTATGGTATTTGCTTTTCAAAATGGTTAGAATCATCTGACATAGTCATTCGAATCATTAGTCAAAAGAATTAGGCCAATAGAACGTTTGACATAAATAAAACTGACATAAACGGAGAATTAATAGTACACGATCAAATTTAGTTTTCCCATTTTCTTTTTTTTCGTGTTAACTATATCTATTTATTTGCATCTACTTGTCATCACATGATATAAAAAACGAGCCACAATATTTTACATTTGGGGGACTTTGTTTTGAAGGAACGCTTATAACTCCGGTTCCATTGAACGGAAGTCTAATGCTTAGAAATTCAAACCAATCTAATAAGTAACGTGCATGCTAGAGAGCGCTGAAAAAGTTTTTTGGAAATTTTGTTTCTTATCGAAAACATTAAATGGAAACATACATTTTTAACTATAGATTAAATATGTAGGCTAAATTACCAACAAATCAGCAAAAATCGGGTATCGCTATCTTTTATCTATCCAAACATATCTTGAGACACGTGTGAATAGTAAGAATTTAAGAATAAATTTAAATTATTCTTCTTCCCCTAAACAAAATTTACCAAATTTGGTCTTATTAGAAAGGATTTTCCTTGATCTACATTTAGTGAATCAGACAGTTTAATATTATTTTGTCCATCACCGCTAGAGGGGCGTTAAGAAAATTTAAATACGTCAATTTTGTGATTTTTAAATCATTGATTTCTTACAGAATTCTTCAGTATGACACTTCCATATTAACTTATAGTTCATTTACTTTATCAATCGATTACCGTTTGTAAGCTCCTTACGAGTTCATTGTAACGACTGTGTGTAATATATCTACACACAACTGTATCCGATCGCATAACTTGTCCGGATCTGACTTATTATATCTATTCGAGGAAACTCTGCTATACATCGACTTGAGATCTGTGATGTAGTCACATTTGCCCATTTTAGGGTTTATGAGGATATGGTATCATACATTACATTATTTAGAAGCCGAATTTTATATATTAGCAACATTGAAAAGATTCGTTAGAATTTACGTGGAATGATGCCATTCGCGTGAAAATGTTAGACCAGAAAAAACTTGAACTGCTGTTTCTGATAAGATGTTAACGACAGCAATTCCGTGTACAGATGAATATGTTTTGATTTAAAATACAGTAAATATTTTTAATATAGGTACATCCATACACACATGGAAGTGATCCATGCGATTTCGACATGTTATCTGTTAACACTGATAATTTAGATGTTAAAGGAATAACTCAGAATACTAGTTAGCCTGTTTTACGGAAATTAATCTCAGATGCTTGTTTAAAATATTCTTTAAGTTCCTGAGCTATCTACTGAATTTGCTGCAATAACTTGATCATCCGCAAATAGTAGTGTCTCCAACTAAGTCGCGTATTTCAATTTTACGTTGATATGTCTATCTTAAATTCTGCGAGCGAGAGACCGCACTGTTGCAGACTTTTTTGAGAGTTTAAAAGTCACTCAGAAATGCTACGTCTTGAAAGACAGATACCTAAAACTATAACTAAACTATATACCAAATCAGTTGATCGGTTAGATATAGTATAAGTAGTTATAATATAATTATAATATAGCTATTTCGTCAAGTATATGCTCCTTACATCTATGGCTATTATTAAAGTAACTTATTTATTATTATTCAGTATAACACTAAACACTTTAACCCACTGAACACCAAATAAGTTTTAACTAAAACACCGACGCGTTTCAACAGCAATGCTGTCATTATCAAGGCGATAATAAAACTAAATTAAAATAAAATCTACAAAAACAGGTAACCTAAATGTTATGCACGGTCAATCCGATACGCATCATTAATTTCCGATTAACGAAAACAATGACGAATACGGTATAGGGCCATTGTCACAATTCATTACACATGACTTATTTTTATATATTTCTAAACTTTCGAAAACATTTAGAAACTTACAATTGTTTATTTGTCTAATTAATTTAACATTCGTATGATCGATGTTGTGATCTGTTTCAAAAATGTGTTGGGCAACGCTCGATTTCTCAATTCTATTAAATCTAAGATGAGCCATATGCTCTTTGAATCTAGTTGAGACTGCTCTCCTGGTTTGCCCAATATATTTTTGATTACAATCTTTACAATTGATTTCGTAAATACCTGACTTTTCTAGAGGTTGTATTTTGCAGACTCCTGAATCGAATGTTGAGTGGGTTATTGCCGGGATAGAATCCTCTATCCAGCGGTTTCCTGAGCCCACAAAGCAGTTTGTTAGGGAGGCCTGCAAACATACTATTTCAAAAAATTTGAAATCCTATAAATCACCTCAGAAATCCGAAAACATTAAAATCATTAAAACTTTGCGGGAAAAAGATTGTTTTTATTTGAAAGCTGACAAAGGGAACAAGGTTGTTATTTTAGATAAAGAGGACTACTATGATCGGGTTAATGACCTGTTGAGTAGTGGCCCTTATCAGTCAATTTCAAAAAATCCTTTACCAAAAATGATTAGAGACGTCAACAACGTGTTTAAAACTTGTAACAACCTTGTTACCGCCGACGTTAGACGTAAGCTACATGTTTCCAATCCTGTTGTCCCTAAATTATATTGTTTACCTAAAATCCACGAACCTGGCAAGTCGGTAAGGCCAATTGTTTCGGCAATTGACGCACCGACTTATAAGGTTTCCAAATGGCTGACCAATGAATTTAATAATTTGCCAATACAGCAACCTAGTTTTGCAGTAAAAAATTCGTTAGAATTTATTAAAGAAATTCAAAATATTCAGTTGCTGGAGGGTGAAGTATTGATTTCATTTGACATTAGTTCTCTCTTTCCTAGTGTACCGATTCCAGACACCTTGACATACCTCGAGGACTTGTTGCTTCAAAATAGTTTGAGTCAACAATGTGTCCGGGAATATATTCGCTTAACTGACATCTGTATAAAACAGAACATTTTTCAATTCAACGGGGGTTTTTATGAGCAGCTGGAAGGAACGGCAATGGGTAACTCCTTGTCGCCCTTTTTGGCTAACCTTTTCATGAGCCGTTTTGAAAAGGACTTAGAATCTGAGAGCGAATACTTTCCTAGGGTTTGGTTGAGGTATGTGGATGATATTTTCGCTATATTTGACACTAAAAAATGTAATATTGACGATTTTCTCAATAGATTAAATAATCGGTTCGAAACCATAAAGTTCACTTGTGAAAGAGAAGAAAACGGTCAGCTACCCTTTCTAGATACTTTAGTAATTAGAAATAACAATAGATTAGAGTTTGACGTGTATAGAAAGGAAACCAGTACACTTCGCTACATTCCTTCAGACTCCCATCATTGTGTTCAACACAAAATGGCAAGCCTGAATTTTTTGGTCCACAGACTTCTCACTTTTCCCTTGAACAAGGCGAGGTATGAGAAAGAGCTTAAAATTATAAAAGATGCGGCCAAGTGTAATGGTTTCCAGCCTCAGCATATCTATAAGTTAATTAGGAAGTTTAATTATAAGAAAACTGTGAAAGAATCTACGACTTTTCGAGAGGATGTTAAAGCTTCACCCGTTGTGACCCTCCCTTACGCTCCCTTTATCACTAAAGGTTTGAGTAAAATCTTCAAAGAGCTAGATCTCAGAATAGTTTACAGTTCTGGGACTAGTTTACGAAGTCTCATCGGTAACCCTAAAGATAAAATACAACCTCTAGAAAAGTCAGGTATTTACGAAATCAATTGTAAAGATTGTAATCAAAAATATATTGGGCAAACCAGGAGAGCAGTCTCAACTAGATTCAAAGAGCATATGGCTCATCTTAGATTTAATAGAATTGAGAAATCGAGCGTTGCCCAACACATTTTTGAAACAGATCACAACATCGATCATACGAATGTTAAATTAATTAGACAAATAAACAATTGTAAGTTTCTAAATGTTTTCGAAAGTTTAGAAATATATAAAAATAAGTCATGTGTAATGAATTGTGACAATGGCCCTATACCGTATTCGTCATTGTTTTCGTTAATCGGAAATTAATGATGCGTATCGGATTGACCGTGCATAACATTTAGGTTACCTGTTTTTGTAGATTTTATTTTAATTTAGTTTTATCATCGCCTTGATAATGACAGCATTGCTGTTGAAACGCGTCGGTGTTTTAGTTAAAACTTATTTGGTGTTCAGTGGGTTAAAGTGTTTAGTGTTCTACTTCTGCACCAAGAGATCCAGTGAAGAACTTCGCATTATTCAGTATATATTAACTTTAACATAAATCATAAATTTAAGTAAAACTATAAATCTAAGAAATGCGTTCGCCAATATTAGCGTTTTTATTAAATAGTGAGTAAAATGACCTACCCAATATATATGTGAAAACAGGCCAATAAAGAGTTATGCTTTATTGTATATGTCTTCATAGGAACCTAAAATATTGTCGAATATTGCTTTTGAATCGATTTCTAATAGCTATCGCGATATAAATAATGTAGATGAACACGCCTACCCTCGAATCTAGTACTCAAGTAAATTTATTGCTGCTTTTAAATTTATTAGTAACGCAACACAATTCAGTGAATGAATACAGATACATATGTTTAAGCTTTCGAATAGCCTCTAGCCAAATACTATTATGTAGAAATGCATAAGTTGTATTTTAATCCAACATACATATAACACGCAACGTTCATATATAAATCCTTATTTGAAAAAACGCATGTAATGCAAATAAATTTTTTGATGCATACATACATTATTACGACCTTTTTTCTAGCGTTTCATGTTTCGACTAGTTAGCTGACTGTATACTTACTCCAATGAACGTACACTCGGTACGACTTAGTCTTCGAACGATTTTAGTGAGTTATCTTATTAAAATCGTTGGAAGACTAAGTCGTACCGAGTGTACCTGTTGAGCAACTTCTTTTTACAGATTTTCATAGGGCTAATATGTGAATATTGGGACGTCGCACAAATAATTCATCATGCTATCACATTCTGTTTTAAGTTGCCGTCGAGTACTTTCAGTAATTGTGATTATTACTAATAGTAGTAATATGTCACTAACAAGGGAACACCGACAACTGTCACACTCCGATTTCGATGAAACTTCACAGTTCGAAAGACTACCTTAATATCCGAAATATGTATTTTCTGTTTCGGCGGAAACGCCCGACTTTTGAGTATAGCCCCCTCGAAAGCTTGGACGATTTTTTAATTTTTGCAAATATTTCTTAAACTATGAGATATTAAATTTTCTTCTGAATATAATTTGCAACATCTTACCTGATCCCAAGGATGGTGTCATCTGTATTCACAAAAAGTTAGTAACGGGGGACGGGGTACCTCATATCCCCCATTTTCTTTTAATTCCTTATTTTCTTATTCATCGAAAAACGGCCGTTTTCACATAGAAAATCATGTTGTATAACAAATTTCGAAAATTATTGATAGTAATAATAGAAAAATAATAATGGAGCTTCAACATCAATAAACTTGTCTCTTGATATATGTAAATCAAACTATAACAGGTATATTTTTTAAATTCCTTATTTTCTTTTTTATCTTTAGATAAAGGCCGCTTTCACATAGAAAACGGTGATGTACCTATTATAAAGTTAGTAAATTAATAACAGTAATAATAATTCAAAATAAATACACTTTTCACTGGTCATCAATTTGGTATGCTTTACTTCGCTGTGCAACACAAGACGAAGAAGTAAAGTATGCATTTTCACCAATGTAGCTCTTTATGTGGAATGTAGATATGCACTCTACTATCACTACTGTAATACTTATATAGCTTAATTACTATATGTATATTAATCTTGTCCGCTATATGTACCAATAATCGCATTACAGTATGTCATGTATTTAAACATTTATAAGCATTATAATGTTTTTCTAATTTTGTTCTATTGTTTCCGAAATGTTATCGTTACAAACATATTAGTTATATTTATGCTCCAGTGAATGCCTACATTGTACATACACCTACATTACACGAAAAATAATAAATAAATTAAGAAATATTATGTATATGTATTATGTAGTCCTTGGTCTTGTGTGGAAAATTTGTTCATATATACGCACTTAAGGAATATATTATTTGATGAATCAATACGTTTTATTAAGAAAATATATCAAACGCAAAGTAACTAACTACAGTTGATAAAACGATTTATATTTCTACAATCGATAAAAGTTTCGTATAGTGCATATATAGTATAAGTTAGACATAGAAAGGTTTGAAAATATGTAGCCTGCCGTGTAGATACAATTCTAAATTAAGAAATATTTAAGTAAGGTGAATTGCGGAGTAACAATAACAAAAATAGTTGTTACTCCGTTATTTTTATTATTAATCCTCCAAATTTATTAAAAACAGCCTTTTTTTTCGACGAATAAGAAAATAAGAATATTTTAAAAAGTGGGGGCGGGGAGTATGGAGTACCCCGTCCCCGTTATTAATTTTTTGTGAAAATAGACGGCGTCATCCTTGAGCCCGGGCAATATGGTGCAAATTATTAAGGAAAAAACTATACCTACCTGTTTTAATTTGATTTACATATGTATACCAATAGACAAGTTTTTTTATTTTTCTATTATTACCATTAATATTTTTCGAAATTTGTTATACATCGTCGTTTTCTATGTAAAAGCGGAAGAATAGAAAAATAAGGAATTAAAAAAAAATGGGGGGCATGGGGTATCCCGTCCCCCGTTACTAACTTTTTGCGAATACAGATGACACCATCCTTGAGAACATGTAATATGCTGCAAATTATATTCAGAAGAAAATTTAATATCTCTTATAGTTAAAGAAGTATTTGCAACAATTACAAACTCGTCCCAACTTTAGAGGGGTCTGTACCCAAAAATCGATTGTTTCCGCCAAAACAGAAAAATACATATTTCTTCTTTCATCGAAATCGAAGTGTGACAGTTGCCGGTGTTCCCTTGTAAGCCTTTGGTGTCATTTTTTCACATTATTTTGTGTATATAAATGACAATATAATAATTACCTTTTCATCTTTCACCAGGCCACAAGTCGAACTGTCATGGGAATATATAACAGTGCAATCGATTCTAAAATAATAATAGTAACAATAATATAAGTGCTATTTATAACAAAATGGTATAGCTTAATCTTGGAGAAAACAATGAAAATCACGCACTCAAAAATATAGAACAAAAAGACGTGATAGTACAAACATTTTGTTAATACAATTATAAATTACAAATTTTACCGTTAGAAATTCAATCGTAATTAGCGCTAATACTGCGTATCTTAAATTGTAAAATTAAGTTTTCATATATTTAACGAAAATTCACAATGAATAAGAATTTAGGAATTTTAAGTCTAATTGATTAATTCATTATGAGCGTCTATCTGTGAGTATGATTTCTCTTTGGTGATCCAGATACAGGAACTACTGGTACCTATTCTGATTTTCCACGACGCTTTAGCTTAAGGAGGAAGTTATTTATTTCTATATGTGATACATTGGACGAAACTTAAACCAAGATTAAAGCAGCAGATATTGCCTTTTCTTACTGAGTAGGTACTTTCGTAGTGGCATATAATCAAATTGGAAATAGTTGTTTGAGAATAACTAATATTCAACAGACAAATTAATTTTTACATCTGGTAAAATTAAAGGAAATGATTATAAAAGTCGAAAAAAAAACTTCACTTCAGCAATTACAGAATTTTCATTTATTCCGAACAATAAAAAGTGACTTCAATCGCTTAGCGCTTATATAAAAATAGCGAGATGTTTAAGATTACGTTTTAACGTAGACTAAACATTTTCATGTTACGAACGATACAGTAAATTTTTCGTTAAGAATTTAAAAATTAAGAGAATTAGAATTTTCTACGTACATATATATAAAACAAACAATTTGTGATTCTATAACGAGTATTAATTAACTGTTGTAATATTTCTGATATAACTACTGAAACTGCCTAATTCCTACATATTTTGTTTTTGTATTACTCTTAAAGTCACGCTAGCAGTAGTTACGGAATTAAGACCTTATATAGGTTGATAAGTTTAACTGGTGTAGACATTTAAACTTTTATTTTATTTATTTCAGTCAGTTGCACTAAAGAATTGTATTAATCTGTTTTTATGTACACATTAGTTAGTATCTAAAAAACGGAATTTCATTAAATTCCTCTAAAACTATAAGTACCAAGCGATTGTACTCTGAGAATAGGCATGCAACTTGACTAACAACAACGATGATCTGATAGATAGAAATACTTTATTGGCATAACAATGCAAAGTCACAAGACGTTGGAGAAATTTAAATGGCACTGTCAAGACAATCTAGACAAGATCCCAATTACCTTATCACCGTTTATACTATCGTTTATACTTTCATAGATTTATTTTTTCCTATTTAATAGGAAATGCGCTTTTGTACTGTTGAATAGTTGAATTTAATAAGGTAAATGTATAAATTTCAAGATATCATATAAATATAATAAAAATAACAATGAGCATAGTGGGATGCTGAAATGGAAATCGATTTGGAACTTTTTATAGTACGAAGTTTTACAAATTGAGTCCTTTCGAACATATCACTCTCCACGAGTTCCTACTGAGTACCTCTTTCTCCATAAATATACATATATATATTTTAATGGTACACACACATGGTTTACCGTATCAAATGTTTTAGCGAAATCCAAAGAGACAGCGCCACAGTGTTTCTAAATGTTGAATCCGTTACTTATTAAATTTGTCAAATTATATATAGCATGTACATATATATGTAGTGAATGTACCCTTCATAAATCCATATTGATTTCATGCCAATACAGACTTTTCCAAAAAGGATAACAATCTTACTTTTATTGGGAATTCTAAACCTTTTGCAATGTTACTATTGAGCTAGATCTGTAATTATTACAGATTGTCTGTTACCCGCTTTGTATATGGATGTTACTAATAACATCAATAAGAAATTTAAAGAAATATCTCTGATTAAAACGATTGTTGAAGATGGTTGCCAGACATCTTGAAATCTCAACATAAATTACTTTAATAATCTCAACATTTATTTCTATTAGGATCAGTGGAAAGATATTAAGACCATTGTTTTTGGAATTGCTAAGCTCTTGTATTATGTTGGAGACTTCTTTGCTGGATAAGAAAGGAGAAAAAATGGTGACATGCTGCAAGAAGATTGAATAAATAAAATACTTTTAATAGCGCATGTATTATGATACTTAAACCTACAACAGTGAAATCAAAAAGGAATTATTCTAATGTAAAATACATATTTATTTATTTTGGTATTTGATGATTTGAAGATATTTTTATTTAATATATTTAAATCGATTATTTCTTTTTAATTCAAAAATTGATCAATTTATTAAGAATCATAACATCATACATCCTACATTACGATATAATCAGTATAGTAGAATAATTATGTTATATATCTGAAGCATTATTATATCTCTTCAAGATATATCTATCTAACTAATACATTTTAATTCATTGTTAAAATACGTTTCTTTAGCTTAAATATTATTGGTAGATATGTGGGATATATTTACTTTCTATTGTTCTAATTGGTGTACAGCCATCTATTTCCCCTTAACCTAAATATGTAATTCGTGATTTATATTCAAGCATCCACCACATTAGATTTGGTTTGATATATTTTACAAAGTGTTCCAATTCGTATGTATAACAGAAATAATAGAAGTAAATTTTCCATTAAAGATAAAGGAACACCATTTCCAACAATTTCGATGCATTTTATAACATGCTATTATTAAGCCGCCGAATTAGACTAAAACAAACATCGCAGAAAAGTATTTCATACGAAAACGGTACTCACATAGACAATTTTAGCATAAAAGGATGTATGTATATAGAATGGATTT
Source organism: Holotrichia oblita (assembly GCA_023690525.1). Lineage (NCBI taxonomy): Eukaryota > Metazoa > Arthropoda > Insecta > Coleoptera > Scarabaeidae > Holotrichia > Holotrichia oblita. The sequence goes on along the minus strand of CM043015.1, from coordinate 155,632,904 downwards.
CCAAACATTTGATTAACTGAAACATCGCATTAAATTTGTGACAAAGTATATTTTCCTACATTTCTGTGTTTTGAATGTTTGTTTATAATATCAGCTGACAAATCATAATCGAATTTTTCACCAAAAAGTAGGAATTATATATATACTTATATATATAGTATAGGTACCAAATATTTTACTGTAGACGTGTTTCCTTTTCGCATTTAGTTCTTTTACTGTTTTATTTTGCGGTGTCAAACTGTACACTTTAATTTGACATCCTCGTGTTCAAAAATGGCTTAGTTGTTTACATAACTGAAGCAGTTTGTAAAAGAATTATATTTTAGATGGGTGTTATAAAAGCTTTACTTTGCATTGTTGCCCATATATACATGACGCACTTCCGGCTACTGGTGTTTGGAATATATAAAATTAAAAGAAGCATTGTGGATACAATAATGTTTACATATATCGAAACGCAATAACAGTTGTCTTTAGATCTAGAGAACGTTGTAAATTATTACCATACGAAATTAGAAAAGAACGATAAAAGTGGAATCACATTTAAAATAGTTCTATACAGCATTGAATGTAACCGGACGCAAAAAAGAACATGTGTAAAGCGTAGCTGGATACTTTGTATAATTATTGATATACCTGTTTATTTTCTTTGTACCTTTAGTTTCTTTTTTTTTTGGCTATCTTTCCTAAGTTTGCTACAGGCTACGTACCTTACTAAAACATCAACAGTACTGATTCTTTCTGGTCATGTGATGTCCTACTTACCTGAGTCAGACACGTAATATTCCAGTTTATTCAAATATATAATTAATCCAAAATTAACAAGAATTATACAATTGAAGAAAAAATATAAGAACTGTTGAAGATATTAGCCTGAAAGGTATGAATTTCTGTACTCACACTTCCTGTCTTTTCGTTCTTACTGCTTCACAAGTTAAGTGTTCCCGACATCAACAATACATTCAATACATCATTAATATTATCGTTCTCACATTAACGTGTGTTAATCTCAACTTCATATTTATCGCGAGTGAATGACTAACTGATTTATCTTGTTCTTTTGCTGTTGCACCTTTAGAGATATTTGATGATTCATTGATTTATTTTTGGAGTAATTTATTTTTATACTTTAGATACGTTTATAACAAAAGGAATCGAAAGCTACTAACAAATGACGAATTTGTTAGTAGGTCTGAATCAAATGAATTTTTTCGATATTTTTGAAAGTTTACATAGAAAGTGGCGATACATACTGTGCCAGCCAATTCGATAAAAGATCAATCTGGAGTGGTTTCTTGCACCCACACAACCTATAAAAAAGAAAACCCACAGGTTAATACTCGATTCCATTAAATTGTAATGCAGGTTCAGGAAGTAAGAATACATCATTTTTCTATTAAGAAATAAAAGTTGTTTCTAGGACTTTATAGGTAAATATGTCCCTTATTTCTCCAAGTAGTTGCCTTCCCACTCTGTGTAGATTGCTCTCGCGAGATTTTTTAGAGTCTCACAGTATCGTACTTCCTCTATCACAGAAATCAATCAAAGTGATTCCTTTTTGGTCTCAAAACATAGTGGCTATAATTTTTTTACCCAAAGTTTCTTTTTAATTTTAAATTTTTTGGTGAAAAGAAAACTGGTGTGCCACTATGATGATTGTCACGTTCCCTTACGAATGTAATGAACTACTCAGGTTTCATCTCTAGCCACAATCCAGCTCAGAAAATTCTCACCTTCCAATTTAATTCTCTTAATAAACTCGCGAGTACCAGCACCCGGATTCACTTTGTGCTGCTGTCAATTATTTTGGGACCTATCTTGCGTACAATTTTCGGAATCTCACCGTTTTTGTTGTTTCATGTAAGAGACATCTGAAGAGTTGTGGAAGCATCATAGAAGTTTGGTCCACTGTATGAGAAGCCAAAGTCGATCAAGACATGTCGATTTTGCGAAATTAGAATCGAGACGGCTGAACATATACTTTGTAACTGCAAAACACTAATCCGTCTAAAGTTTCAACATCTGAGGAAAACGACACTAACTTCAGAAGGTATCAAAGCCACGGCACCCAAATCAAGGCTAGGGTTAATTAAGAATATGGAACTGGTAATCACAAAATATCATTAGATGGCAGTGAGCAGAGGTGCTTGAAACTTAAACAGCTCTTACACAATAAGATATAATCCGGTGGTCTAAAGTCGGAGCATTTATAACCGCCGTTGCATTAATGGTTACTTTCCAATCATCTTCAATATTGTAAATCAATGTCTTTTCTTTCCGAAAATGAAATTTTAATTCAGTCTTTCAACTTATTTATAAGGTTACCTACTTTTAGTTATCGATTAAAAGGGAGTTATTCTTACTTTAAATAAAATAAACTAACATTCCATCTGACCAAAAACGCTATTCAGAGAACAGAAGGAAGACAGATCGGTTTGCTTTATGTTGTACAAGACTTTAGAAGAGAAAATGAAAGTTACCAGTATGATATGGTAATTTGACGTACGAATACTGAAAGAATTACAACGAATTTTAGCAGTTATCCAAGATCGAAAACGAATGTATTTACTTCTTTGGGCGTACGGATTTTCTAATTTCCTGACATCAAACAATTTTGCTTTTAATGTGGTTCACATATAGATTTATCGAGTTATCAGTTTACCTTCTGTGTTGAAGTTTCTTACAAGGTGTATTAAGCGAAGTTCTTTTTTATCTTTTTTTATCTTTTAATTCCTGATTTATTTCCACTTAGAGGTCAATAAAACAATAAATAATTAAATACCAATTTATTCCATAACATATAATAATATGTTTTCGTTAAATAACTTCTTCAGTGGAAGAAATTGACATTTAATATGTGTCAAATTACTAATAATATAAATATAAATTGCCATGCCTATCAACAAAATTATCTAAAAAACAAAGAATTCATTGATATATCGAATTTTAATTATATTCACAAGTAATAATGAAGGAATAATGATTTAATACAACTATAGAAATTGAAATGATTTGAATTATTCGTATATCAATCTATTTTTTGTCAAGCTGTAACAATTCTGGTCAAGGGCTAGGGAAAAACAGGGCAAAAAAACCTAGTCAAGAGCTTAAAATTAATAAAATTCAGGTGTGAATTAAATTATTATAAATAACTCTTAAATTATCAATATCCGTTCTAAAATTTACCGCGTTTTCATCTTTTTTAATGTATATCATTTCGTAAATTAATCTTTTTTTATAATTATTTTCCTTTTTTAAAATTTTAGTGTTTTGAAAATCAAAATTATGTCGTCTATCTTTATAGTGCTTAGATAAAGTAATGTTGTAGGAAATACGGAGTATCATGTAAAAAATTTGTGGGAATTTGTTAATTTCATTAACAAAAAATCCGTACCGTGTAATCATGAAATTATCAGTTTAGACGTTGTATGTTTATTCACAAATGTCCCTACAGATTTGGCATTAAACATTATAAACAAAAAATGGAATTTAATTCAAAATTATACAAATTTACCGAAAAATGAATTCATGTTGGCTGCAAAACTTTGCTTAAATTCAACATATATTCAGTACAATGACACGATATATAAACAAATATTCGGTACAGCAATGGGTTCTCCATTATCTGCTGTTATAGCAAATTTAGTAATGGAGGACTTAGAGCAGGCCTGACTTGACAAATTAAACTGTCATGTGCAATTTTATAAGCGGTATGTAGATGATTGTATATGCTGCATACCAAATGATAAAATTGAATATGTTCTGCACACATTTAACACATATCATGATAGGTTAAAATTTACTTTTGAAAGAGAAAATCAAAATTCTGTAAACTTTTTAAATGTAAAGATACTACATGATAACACACAAATAAAAACAAACTGGTACATTAAAGACACTAGTAGTAGTAGACATTTAAACTATTTTTCAAACATTCCGGTAAATTTTAAAAAAAGCGTAATTAACAGTTTAGTAAATCAGGCTATTAAATTAGCTCACCCTGAATTTAGAAAAGAAAATTTAAGCAAAGTTAAAACAATACTAGAAAAAAATAGTTATCCTAAAGAGTTTTACAATAAATTAATCACAAAAAGAATAAGTAAAATATATAACACAGGTACAAAATCAAATAATAACATATACCACACCACCATATATAAACAATTTAAGCTACACAATAAAACACGAATTAAAAAAATCAGACATTCACATAACTTTCATACCTACCAACAATAGACACTTATTCACAAATTTAAAAACATCCATTAAACATGATAATCAAAGTAATGTCGTTTATAAATTAGATTGCAAAGATTGTAACAAATGTTATATCGGACAAACCAAACAATATTTAAAGAAACGAATTTAGATAGACGATATAATTTTGATTTTCAAAACACTAAAATTTTAAAAAAGGAAAATAATTATAAAAAAAGATTAATTTACGAAATGATATACATTAAAAAAAAATGAAAACGCGGTAAATTGATAATTTAAGCGTTATTTATAATAATTTAATTCACGCCTGAATTTTATTAATTTTAAGCTCTTGACTAGGTTTTTTGCCATGTTTTACCCTAGTCCTTCAACAGAATTGTTAGTTGCTTGACAAAAAATAGATTGATATACGAATAATTCAAATCATTTCAATTTCTATAGTTGTATTAAATCATTATTCCTTCATTATTACTTGTGAATATAATTAAAATTCCGTATATCAATGAATTCTTTGTTTTTTTAGATAATTTTGTTGATAGGCATGGCAATTTATATTTATATTATTAGTAATTTGACACATATTAAATGTCAATTTCTTCCACTGAAGAAGTTATTTAACAAAAACATATTATTATATGTTATGGAATAGATTGGTATTTAATTATTTATTGTTTTATTGACCTCTAAGTGGAAATAAATCAGGAATTAAAAGATAAGTACATAAAGGTCAGAAAATACATATACTAATCTTTTTTTATGTGTGGACTGTATCGCTTGTATGGTTATCACAGCAACTCTCGCGGTGTAGTTTTTGTGTAGATATGTCTAATTGTGTTCTAATGACTTTGTGACAGCATCATATCGCCTTTTATAACGCTGCGCTGTTAATCACTTTGGTCCCAACAGCGAATGGTAAGTCGATCCGGATTTTCAATTCACCGAAAAAATATCACTGTCTCTCCGAAGAATTGAAACATTGCGGCTATCTTCCTGTCTTTACTACTTCCATATAACATGATTAGTTCCCGAAAACAATTAAGCTGTACCTCATTTAACATTCGTGTTGTTTTTAGTATCGCGGAGTAATATTTGAAAGTAGCTTAAACTGAATATGGCTCGACCAAGGCACTAATTCTGCGGTCACACAGAAAGCTTCCCTACGTATGTTATGGACATTTATTATAAATACTGTCTTTATAATAAGTATAGCTCGCTACATACGAAATAGGGTTTCATAACTAGCTATAGAAAGGCGTTCCTCAATTCTGACATACGTACATTCATTCGGTAGCAAGGGTAGTCTTTCTTACATAATTTAGTTTGCTCCTATATCTTCTCTGAAAACATAAAAGTTAGTCGAATTGATAAATGCTCAGATGTATATGTTCGTTTAACTTTACCTCGTCTTTACGCAAACCTCTAACAAACAGGTTAAATTCGTGAAACTGTATTCTTTTTGATTCAGCTTTTTTTAAGTTTACATGATGAAAGTAGTAGACCTTATTGTCATCCTTAGGGTTTTCTCTCCGTGGCGCACAATCTGCTAACATTGTAAAAAGCTATTGAATAAATTTACAAGTTTTAAAAACATTCCCAATCTAATGTAGCTTTCAATGCAGCCCACTTCGGTGTCTAGCCTAGACAACCTCGTTCGCGTGTACAACGGTTATCCCGAGCTTTCTGCCTTACCGCACCACAATAAAAGACATGTTTTTGTTATATGACCGTACAGCCAATATCTATTAGATACAACATACTTTCGCTTCAGTACTAGACAAGACATTCAGTTGGCTATAACCTTTTACAAATAGGGTACACAAACAACGTAGGTTTGAATACGGGTAGGTTTATTATACGTTACTAAATTCTTTATTCAGTTGGGAAATTTTGAGGAAAAGAGCGATAAAATTGTATATATTCGATAAATAATTGCAACAAATTGCAACTAATAACACCTTCAGTAGGAGTTATGTAACTCAAACAGAATTAGAACTAATTACTTAGTTCATACAGATTTTACTAATAGCTGATTTAATGTTTACTAATATGTATGTATTTACATAAAATAAGTGACTCGCGATACACTTTTTGGAATAATAAAAATAGGTATTAGAACTTGTTATATATTCCATTAAATATTAATAAAATTGTTAAAAGCTTCTGGTACAATAATCTACAAACGATTCGATATGGATTATGCTACTTTTATCTATTGCGTTGGTGTAAAGGCATATGCCATCTCAACGTGGAAATTTTGACATATTATTCTTAATAGCATATTATATAAGATTATAGATCAATCACTTAATGTATACAGGACTGCTAATGTAAAGACATTTTGTTTTAGCTAGTTATAATATTTCAAAATTATAAATTGAGAAATTTACAGCAATAATACGAAGCGCTCGCAAGTTGATAGCAATGCATGTACAAATGAGATGTAAAAGACAGCATTATAAATGTATGATGCAATACGATATGACAGCATAAGTCAAGGAAGATACGACAATTTTGTAATTAATTAAAATTCCTGTTACAAAACTACAATGAAAGGTTACGAAAATGCACGGTAGAAACTGTACAACAAAGGTAGCAAATATGAATTCGTCTTTGGATGGACAGGTTGAGTACATAATATATGCTTTTTAATTATGTGTATATTATAACTGGCAGATTGAGTTACGGTATTTGTTCCTTTTACGGTAGGTTTTCACCTCTAAGCTAACGTGATTTACACGTTAGGTTACCGTGACCTTTAGTCCCAACTGCTTGTCTTCATTTATCTCATGAGAAAAGCTCGTACAGTCATAAAAAAGGTTGCCATTACTGAGTAACGTACATGTAAAAGTTTACGAACGTCCGCGTGAACTCTAATTTTATAAGTATGTTTGCACCATTTTTGGTTAGAGGTAATAATGTTAGATCATGTAGTTTTACAAAAAAAAACAAAAATTATTAAACATACCACTAAATATCTTTACACAAGAATTATTTTTTACTTAAGCACATACAAATATTAGTCTTACGTGAGTTCTTATTCCTTATACGTTTATAAATTTCGTTGTTTGAATAATTATCGTGACTTTGAAGATAACGACAATACAATCCTCCCACAGATTTTAGACCTAGCATCAAAATACCTTCTCCAAAAAATTGTAGAAAAGATATAGAAGTAAATTTTAGATTTTAAATGTACCCACTAATTATGGAATTTTGGTAGAAATTTGTGATAATATTTCATTATCTAGTAGTTGTTATCAATATATTTGTTTATTGAACCACTTGAACCACTACAACAGAGATTGTTTTTACTTTTTGTAGAAATGCTTAAATACGTTGTATGTAGCGACTTTCTACACTTGACATATTTTAGCAACAGCTGCTATTTTCTTCAACAGAATGTGCTGCGAAATGTCAATGATATCATAAATTATATCATTGAATTTTTTTTTAATTTTTTTGTGGCTACCCGAAATTTTGTTTCTTCTATTTTATATAGTTCCATCCGCATTCGCGTACAAGCAAAAGCAAAAAGTAGAGAAAAGATATTGTACTTTTTAAACTTGACTTTATTTAAAAATATCACATCATTAGTGACAATATTTGTGAATATTCGTTTTTTATATTACTATAGAAGTAACTGAACACAAAAATTGTATAAATAAATAAAAAAAATACATTGCAAATTGTTGGCGATAAACCAGGTTTTAGACCTATTAGTAGCATGAAATAATTTTACAGTGTTTTTATACATATGTGATGATATTTGCGAAAAGAAATGCGTACAGAAGGATCAACTTAAATGTTCTTAACTGGCTGCTATTAAATCAACATTTTGACTTTTATTTGTTATTTATTATAAGTTACAATATGTAAGTTGTGATTTTTTACTTACGAAAAAACACATACTTTACCATTTTCATTGGTGAAGAATAGTGCAAAATCTTATAACTTATTGATTACTATGCAAGTAGGTTCGGTAAGTGAATAGAGTCGTGAGTCAGCTATCTTCTTACAGATAAACTCTATATTTATACAGTATATTTCATGAAGATCGGCAATATTGTTAGCAAATATCGTCCCATCAACAAGATTTCAGTAATTGCCTAGGTATTTAAGTTTATTTACATCATTATCGACCTCTTGCTGCATTGCATGCCTGGAGGTATGTAGATACGGTGTATATTAATTATTCAAGACTTTTGACTAAGTAAATTTAAATGAAAAGCTTAGATTCTGTGGAATTTCAAATGCATTAAAAATTATGCTAAATATCTCCATATAACGAACTTCTTTCTGTCAATTAGAAATAAAATGGGTTTCAGACGCTTAGAAGAAAAACAGTATATAGTTGCTATAAAATACTCGTAAAGAATTTCTCACTTAATTTTTACCTCCCTCAGAGTTTGTGTCCCGTTAAATACATATATGTACGTTTTGGTATATAAAATTACGTCTCAAATACTGTGATGTTGTTTGGTTATACTACTAGCATCCACATATTTGCTCAATAAAATTACCATCCTAGAATAAAGAGCTGAACTGATTTGGTGAGTAGTTTTAATTATGAAACCTGGTAACTATGATAACACTAGATACGTGACATAAAGTATGAACATTATATCAAATCTGTTATAGTGTCAATGCATGCAGAGCTGAAATTTGTTCCCGTGTACTTAGAGCAACAAACAAACCAACGACTAAAAAAACATGAGCCTTTTATAGACTATTCTCAAGAATCACGATTATCATATTCGTGACAAACATCTAAGTAAACAAACAGATTCTTGCATTAGGGATTGTTTCTTATTCTTAGATGCTTCACAATTTATATTCAACACTGATGTGCGTTGGTTTAAAAATTTTCACACGTTGCCTTTAAAGCGTATAAAACGTTATAATATACGAATAAATGGATGATGTAAACCTTGCAAATAAGTTGACGTAATGCGAAGGAAATACTATACTTAGTTGTAAGCATTAAATAACAATTAGCAAAATACAATGATGCGTTAAATACTAATTACATTACTGCTATTATTTTAGCATTTACTACGATTAATATTTAACACAAATAAAAACGCGTGATGAAATACTTGCTGCGAGGTGATAAACTCTTGCAACTTTTATAAAATTAATATTTGTTTTCAGTTGGATAGCATTTGTAGGTTAATAGTATAAATAATCATATATGTATGTATATACATATATCAGTGTATATATACCTTGTGTCCAGCCTAAGATACAACGGTCCATGGCCGACTTATTATTAATTTTTTGAAAAAGTGTTTCAAATAAATGTTACCTCGAATCAAATTCTACACATTTTAAAATTAGTACCTATCAGTAATGGCGGACTTCCGGTTCTACTGTAACTAGATACTAACTTTATTTTTTTAAATAGAACACCTTATAGATTATTCCACTTTTTGATTCCTTATTATATTCATAGGGCGCTTTATTAAGCTTACATTGCGTCTAAGTTGTACTGTTTCCGAATTACGTGACGTTTTTCGAAAAATATGACATCTGCAGCGTCTTCGGTGTTTGGAAACTGCGAAAGTTAGAAACATGTGGTTTTCAGTTTTCGCTTAATCATGAAATGGGCACGTCTTTTATTAGAAAATTGTTACATTTATGTTACAGGGTGATTAAATAGGGATCTGTAATTTCCCAACTTGAAAATCATGAATAACTTGATTTTTTTAAATGGAATGGTATAGCAATTTTTACATAAATTGATGTACAATTTGATTTTCTTCCGTTTTTATACGCATTATTGTGTCTGTTTCCAACGGTTTTGGAGATATTTCCGATTTTTCAGTTTTTCACCATCCGTATAAACGGTGCATGTACATATTTCTAGTTAGTTTGTTAACCATCTAGACCAATTTAACAGAATTACCTACCTCTAGCGTTTAGAATACCCTTAGGCACTCTAGAATTTATTCGATAAGTAGGTCTACCCAAGTAGGTCTGGTTTATCTTCTTCTTGTTTGGTATGTTAACTAAAGTAAAACCTCAACAATTCATTGTCAGTATCACTCACGCTTTCGTCCACTGTCTTTCGTTTTAATGCGGGAATGATGTCTTCGAATTTCAATCGTATCATCTATACTTTTGGAAGTCGAAATAGAATGTAGAGCTAGAATTAATAGCTAATTTTTCACTACAACACGTATATAAACACATTTTTCTTTTTGTTTCAGGTAAGTTACAAGCATTGAAGAATTTGTGGCGAACCATACATATGTAAACACTTACAATTAGCCTCAACGATCATATACCAGCACGTAAGGAGTAGTTACAGGCATATTCAAACACTTCTTTATTGATCGCAGAAAAGTAATTTATTATGTATACTCTATAGCATTTTGTATTTAATAAAAATTGCGCAGTATTAACACATACAAATGATTAAA